>VXBT01005721.1:1188940-1266764 GCA_013400235.1 Oriolus oriolus | reverse complement strand
CGTGCGGGGGGTGGCTCGGGGACGGGGAGAAGGAAGGGCGGGAGGAAGGGAGGGGGAGCCGGAGGCAGACACAGGGCCCGCAGCCGCTGCCCTGCCTCACAGCCCCTCCCTCGGCCCGCGGCCTGGGCCTTTCCCGTTCTCTTCCCGGCGCGGGAACGGGGGGAAGGGAAAGGGGAACGGCGCGCGGTGTTATGTAACCGGCGCGTGGGGGCCTCGTTTGCCCGCGCGCGGGAGGGTGGAGGGGGGACACGGGGACAGACCCCTGTGCGCGCCCCCGCCCGCCCCGCGAGCCGCCGCGGGTGCGCGCCAGGTGTGCGCGTGTCCGGGTCACCTGCCCCTCCCCGCACCTGTGCGTGTGTCTGTCTGTGCGTCTGTATCTGTGTCTGTCACAGGGGGCCTGCGCTGTAGACACAACACAGGTCCCCCAGGCAGAGCCGGGGCGAGCAAGGCTGTGCCACAGCTTTCTGCTAGCGCTGAGGGGTCACTGCAGGGAAATAGGTTGGAGGGGGAGGAGAGAGGAAGCCCGGGCCCTGGCGCGGCCGTGCCCTCTGGAATGCATCCCGCGCTGTAGCAGCGTGTATCTTGTCTGCGGTTTCCCGTAGTGTTTGCCACAAGTTGTATTTGCTGAGCAATAGTGCTGAGTGTAACCCGTGTGCTGAAGGGAAGAGGAAAGACCTGTGCTTGATGAGTAAGCCCGTGCTTACCAACACTGAGGAACAGATGTGTTCACATCTTGACCCCTTCCCCGTCTGATTTTGATGCTTTTCGCTATACAGTTACCATTGACTTGACCTGTGATACTGAGCTGAAAGCCCCTGATGGGAAATGCGCCGTAATGACATGTTAACCCTAAGAAGGAAGAGGAGCATAGTATCACCAGCACGTTTGGTTTTTTGGTAGAAAGTCTGTTGTGTGCTGTAATATTCCATTATTTCTACATTCCATTATTTCTAACATCACAGTCTTCAGAATGACAGGGCTTGAATACTCTGCTTGTGTTAAGAACTGTCTTAATGAAAAGATGAGTTGATGTTTGTTATGCATCTTGATCTGAAATCGTGGTCCTGTCTCAAATTTGACACCATAATCCAAAGAAGCAAAACCAGGGGATTGTAATTTTATGATCTGAATTCTTTATTCATTTAGATGCAATTGTTGCTCAAATAGAACTGGATTGAACAGTTACCTAATAATCATTAGTTGCAAAAAGTTACAGCTAAAATATATTTCTGGAATAATCCTGTCTTACTAAGGTTTATGGCATTTAACACAAATGAAATCCAGTATCAGACAGAAATCCAAATCTCTGACAAATTCCTTGCCATCTTGCCTTGAGCATGTAGTTATTACCCATTCCCACCATATTGGTCTTTCATTCAGTCCATTTCTTCTGCTGGATAATGTACCAAATCCCTGTTAGTAAATAATCCCAAGCTGTCACACTGGAGGTCACTGGTAGGACAGTGTTAGTAGAGGCACAGTGCAGACACCTACCTTGTGACTCACTGATGTTTAACTACTTGAAAAAAGATTGTTTTAAAAGCAAAGCTCTAATAGGAAAAATACATTAGTAGATTTCAGGCCTCAATTGTGAAGTGGTTGTACATTTTTTCTGTGTACAGTATGAGTGTTTTGAGTACATTATTTAGTAATGGGCCCTTCAAACCTAGCACCAGTCCATCTTTCTGAATAGCACATACATTCTCATACAACCTGTTCTGGTGCTGTGGTAATGTGTTGTAACAGAGTGCCAGTTTTCATTAGTCGTTTCTGACCCCATGATCCACATGACTTCTTGAAAGAATTTTCGTGGCAAATTTTCAATCTTTGTACCATCCCTTTCATTTACTAGAGAGATTAAAAAAAAAAAAAAGAATGAAGTCTGGTTTTGAGTAGGTAGAAAAAAATTAATATGATTACGCAGATCTTTTTTTTAATAACCCAGGACAAGCAGGAAAAAAATAACTTGCCTGACCCTGCCACATGCTTTCCCCATTTAATTTGTTAGCTATTGTTTATTAAATAGAGAATGTTTTGGGTTTTTTTAATTCGATATTTTTCTCCTTTAATTAAAGGGATATATTATCACTGAGATCTCTGTCAGCTCTTAGGAGGTTTGCCTGGTATATATATATATAACAAGGGAGGTAAATATCCAAATGTTGAAACCCTTCTTCAAGAATACAATATAGATTAATTTGGAGATAGTGCCGTGTCTTTACCTAAGCATAACAAAATGAGGAATAAAATTGGAAACAAATAGAAATGAGAGTGGCCATGGAGTTACAAAAAAACTTGGAAGTAAGAGAGCAATCTTGAGTGGATGTGGAAAATGATGAGGAATTCTCAGATACGTGTCATACAGTATACTTGTGGAAGTGTCTTTCTCTAAAAGATAGGTATTTGTAGTGCTCTACCCCAAGAGCAGCTTTTTGCTCTGTTGTAGAAACCAGACATCATTTTAATTGGACACAAAAATGTTTTTAGGGAAGAGGGCCTGCCATGTCTGTTATCTCCTCACTTCTGTATTTCATGTGGAATATCTGGTGCTCATAAGATAGAAGTCAGAATTAGGAAACAGTTCTTTCTCATTCTTCAGCAGAAGAGAGGTGAGTGTGCAGAACAGCTTTAAATTCTGGGCTGGGATGATAACTTCCATTCCTGTGGCTTTTATTTCAAAATCGACTTGAGGAATGCTGCTATTGTAGCTAAGGAGTCTGTGACAATGAAATTCCCTTAGGAGATACTTTTAGTTTGGTATACCCATAGCAAGGATTGTATATTCCATATTCCTTGCTTTAAATGCCTAGGCAGACTGTGGTCCCTGAATTTCAGTGTTAGCCTTTAGGAAAAGCAACTCCTTTCCTATCTCAAAATTTCAGGTTTCCCAGTTGGTATTCTGCCTATTCAGTAGTGATGAACCTGATGACTTGAAAATCGGTTACTTGCAGAAGTAAAGCTTAGCCATGCTGTGGTTAACTCTTCTGTTGGTTTTGCTTTCTGTTCCTGGCTATCTGTAAATACTTCAACCAAGTCCCGGTGTAATGGAGTTCTTGGTTATAATCTCCTTATTTGGTTTGCCTCAGTGAATGCACATCTCTTCAGCTGCTTGATTTATGAAAGTAAGTAATCCTGGAAAAGAGCAAGGTGGTTTCTCTTAGGAGAAGACACAGCTCAGGTACCTTGCGGAGTCATTCTTGCAAATGCGGTTGGATTGGTTTGAATGCCAAAGCAAGAAAGCAGTGCCGAAGCTGCGCAGAGTAGAGTCAAGAACTGCTCTAAGGTTTTTCCATGTTAACATAGAGATTGGCAGCCTTCTGGCAGGGTGACATATGTGGTATATTTTGGCAGGATCCTGGGGACTGTTGATAGTATGTTTTGTCAGGTTCTAATTGTCAGTGAATATCCAAAGTAAAATAAAGTTCAGTCCACCATGTTCATGACTTCACCTCTTTGAGCTGTCTCAGGTCAGGTGTTTGTTCAGGGCACAGTGAGTCAGCATCTTGGATGAATTGTTGTAGTCCACTCAAGTCATTTTGGAAACCTAGAAGCTGTTGCTTTTTAAAGGAAGTAATGGAATTGCTGGTAATTCTTACAAACAGGAAAGCCCCTGACCCTGTGGCATGTAAGGTAAATGATTAATGCAGTTTTCCAAGTAGTGTGAGTGTATTTTACCATTCTGAGCTATTGAATGCTGCTCCCAGCTGAAGTAAAAAACTAAAATTATCTATATTGAAAGGATACTTTTCCTGATTTCTGAATCTGCCTGTTGTTTTCAGGAAACATTAGAGCACAGGCTTCTAATAGTGCCTTTTCAGTCACAATTCCTTGATTTTCATGCTGTAATTGCATTATTTGGTAAGCAGTTCCAAGAATCCTCTTAATAAACCAATAGTGGGGGAGACATAAGGCTGTAATGATTTTTTACTGTAGTTTCTGGCTGATTTAAAGTTTTAAGTGTTGTCCTTTCATAATGATTCGTGTAACTTCTATATTTGATTTTTAACACAAGTTTTACAAGTATTATGTTTGCTTGGGATAGGCCATTTTTGCTCTTGTAGCCATTTTGTATTGATCTATCTCCACTAAGCAGCAGTGTAACATTGTTGGTTTTATATCAGAGGTGCTTAAAATACCAGCCTAGAACCACTTCACGCCAAGAATACAATTCAGATTTGAGTTTAAATTAAAGGATCTTAAAAATTAGAGCATTTTTGTTTTGTCCCAAGATCTTAGAACTGTATTTTTCCTGGAAAACACAGAAACACTGTGCTCTTTTTATATTTCTCTGAATCTGGGAGGAAACTTGATAATATATTAGGTCAGATTAGAACTTTGTTTTGTTAATAATAAACAAACATACCAAGATACTTTCCCTTTATGTTCTTACCTTCTGTAGTTTGTTACCTTAAAAAAATAGAATGTATTTTTATTCCATTTATCTATTCAACAGATATGGACTTTTAGCATCCTTGGTATCTAATGTCAGATAATCTTGAAATAAACTAGGCAATAGATGAAAAAATATTTCTATTTCTTTTGATCTCTCCAGTTGCTAGTTTCATCTGATTCTTCCTAGTCTTGTTGGTCTGAGCTGATGAAAAAAAGTAATATCTGTGGACTAATGAAAGATGTAGAAAACTTGAGTAGAAACTTGAAACTTCAAGGCTAAGCACAGAATGTTGTGAAGATTTTACTTCAAAAAAGATTTTGCAGCTTTGAGAGTTTCAAAGGCAATGTCAGAAAAGCATTTGGGAACTTGACTATGCAATGTCAGTTAAAATTAAGTAGTGTCATTCAAAAGCTGCTATGAACAGAAAGTCTACCTATTTCAATACTGAATCTGTAGTTATCAGTGCTTTTGCTGGTAAAGTTGTTGAGTTCTTAGAGTTTTGCTGCCCACATGTGAGTAAAGAGTCCTCCTTAGTATCTGACATCATCTACCATTTGTAAAGTGGATGCCTTCTCTGTTGTTTTCCCTGAAAAGCCTGGCAGGATCAACACTTGCTCAGTGATAACATTGGGTTGACCATAAAGCACAACTGCCTGAGGCATGTCTCCTAAAAAAACCCCAAATTCATCATAGAATCATTATGAAATGGTCAGGGTTGCAAGGAACTTCAAAGGTCATCTAGTTCCAGCTCCTCTGTCATGGGCAGGGACGTATTCCACTAGGCCAGGTTGCTTAGAGCTCCATCCAGCCTGGTCTTGAAAACTTACAGGGATGGGGCATCCACAGCTTCTCTGGGACTTATACCAGTGCCTGACCACCGTCACAGAAAATAATTTCTTCCTAATATCTGATCTAAACTTACTCTCACTTTGAAGCCATTCCCTTTTGTTCTGTGCCTACATGCTGTTGTAAATAGTCTCTCTCCCTTTTTCTTGTATTCTCCCTTCACATACTGGAAGGCCACAATTCTCTTCTCCAGGCTGAATAATCCCAATTATCTCAACCTTTCCTCATAGGAGGGGTGCTCCATCCCTCTGATCACCTTGGTGCCTCTCATGTGGATTTGCTCCAACAGGTCTGTGTCCTTCCTGTGCTGGGGACCCCAGAGCTGGATGCAGCACTCCTGGTGGGGTCTTACCAGAGCAGAGGGGCAGAATCTCCTCCCTCACCCTGCTGGCCACGCTGGTTTTGACACGGCCTAGGGTATGATTGGCTTTCTGAGTTGTGAGTGCACAGTGCTGGGTCATGTCCAGCCTCTCACCAGCCAGCACCCCCAAGTCCTTCAGGGCTGGTCTCGATCTGCTCATCCCACAGCCTGTATTGATTCTGGGTGTTGCCCCCACCCACGTGCAGCACCTTGTGCTTGGCCTTATTAAACTGCATGAATCCTCTCGTTACATTGGTTACAGCACTGGCCCAGAGTGTGGATTTGTTTCTATACCGTTCACTGCTGCCAAAGTGGTCAGTCTGGGTAGCGAGCAGTCACGTTGGTCAGCAATAAAGATCAGTTTGTTATGTGTGCACATACATACAGATATCCATACACGTGTGTATAGTCAAATACCTAAATTCAATCAAAAATATGTGGTGTCTTCTAAAGGATTTCACTGATCTCCTGGGCTGAAGTCTGCGGAAGCTGAAGGTGGTGTATGTCAGAGGCTTTCACAAGCACAGTTCCTCTGAATTTGTTGTTAATAAATTCAGAGCATCCACAGATTCCTTGCTTTGATCACCTCATGAAAATTTTACAGTTGTTTATTTTTGAATAATTATACCTCCACTTACCCACTTTTTCTGCCTTTTAAAGTTTTTCTTTAGCTTTAAGAGGGTGTTTCAGTTGTGCCTGGAAAGTCTTAGAAAGTCCTAAATCATTCATCAGCAGTAACTCTTATCTTTATTTGAGAGTGGGGATCAGGGTTTACTTATGCTACCTGCTGACTTCTTGGCCTATGCCTTAGCATAGGCTGCTTGGGGAAGACAGGTTGTGGGATTGGATTGTCATACTGAGTGCACAAACCAAAAACCTTCTAAACAAGTTCTGTTGATTTATTAGGTAGAAAATTAACATCCCAGTCTTCATTTTCAAAGAAAAAAGAGACGTAGTTCTCTCTTCTCAAATACTGTAGGTAGCTAAACAGAGGGGATTGAAGGAAGACTACCCAGCTCATAAGCTCGTGTTGTTCATTGTTTCAGATACTCAGGTCCAAGAGAGCATTTCCTTTTGGTGATACTTACAATCCATTCATTATGTTGCTATTTAGAGTCCTAATTCCACAAACTATGCTGCTTATTCTGATTTTACTTAATGGTTTTTATTCTGGATTCTAGGCATTTAGAAGCTGGCATAAAGATTGTGAATGTGCCATGTCCTCTTGGGGTTGAAGCCCCAGAAGAATTTAAGCACAGAAAAGAAATGATTAAGCCAGTTGGTGAAGTTTGCTGAAACTTACCAGTGTATTGTGGCACTAAGAGCCCTGGTGTCAAAGAAGTGATATTTGAACTAAAAAGTGAATTTAGGTACATGGTTATGTATAGCAATGAACATCTGTAAAGAAAAGCTACTCATCACTGAAGAACTCTGAAGGGGCTGGGGAGGTCATGACTTCACCAAAAATGCAGAAATGGTGAAACTGAAGGCCAGTCTTCTGTAAGCAGAAGAAAAACTCAATCAAGTTAAACCACTACTTGTGACAAGCTCTAAATGGACTGTAGCTGCTACTGAGTGTTATTCCTAGAGGGGAATTGACAGTTGGTCTCAAGTTAAATCTGTCTTGCCATTTTTCAAAGAATTAACCATCTCAAATACCATGTATGAAAGGAAAAAGGATATCCTGGAAACAGATTGTTCAAAATTGGTGTGGATTGTACAGTGATCGTGGTTTCTGGACCTCATGCTTATGCTTCCTCAAGTTGTGACAATTAAAACAAATGTCTGTCCCAGACTCTCAAATTAGTTGTGAAAAGATACGAAGACTTTTGTCTTGTACAGCTCTCGTATAAATAGTTACCTGCTGTACAACTGCTTTTTGTGTTACTGTGACATTTAGCCAGAAAAAGAAATCTATAATTTCTTAGTTGTTACTTGTGTGTAAACTATTTAGTCCATGATTGTAAACTAAACTGATCTGAAATAAGGACCATTTTGAGTTGCAAAAATAGTCAGTTTGGAAACTGGATTCATTTAGCAAAGAGTTCCAGCATCTCTTTCTGGGGGACTGATTGAACTGAAGGTTCTCAGAGTATCATTTCTTTGCTGTCAAGTTCAAATGAAAGTATGCACAGAACATAGTTTTACAATAGTAATCTGCACATAAGGAGTTAATTCTGAAGGACATGAGGGTTTTTCTATGTTTTATGTGAATTGTGTGGTATTTCACCTTTCTAGCAAATGGCATGGATGCTCGTATTTTAGACAAACGGTTTTTCTGAATTTCTCATACAAACTGTTTTTTCTAATATTTAAATTGCCCAAGATTTTGAAGTTTGTTCTTTCCTGATTTACACTCTTAGCTTTACTCACAGGACATGCAGGTGGTGTTGGGTGTTTCTGGGGACAGCTATTGTTTCAAGTGTCATTCAGCTAATTTCATTTCTCTTGATTTAAAATATCATCAAAGAGTTAACTGCAAAACAGAACTCGCTGGTTGACCCTGTAACGTCAGGTGCTTGTAGTTAGGAGTGCTTATCCTATGGAGACAGGTGGCATAAGATGTGGAGCTGTTCGATTGGAACTTTTTTTTTTAAAGCCTTTAGCCTATGGAAAAGGTGAGGTAGCCTATCCCTCTGGTTTATTGGGGGGAAGAACATAAGCAGCGCTACTTAGGGAAGAGTAGCCGGCTCATTGCAACTCTGTATCTACATTTACACTGCCCTTTGTTGTAGCCATGACCCAAAAGTCAGTTTCTAGAAATTGCTAAGATAATTTTGAGATCCCATCCATTCCTCCTTTTTTGCTTGTCCACTTTGGCTTTATCTGATGCTTTTGTAAGTCACTTCATCTGGCTAAACTTGCAGGAAGCTAAACCGTAAAATCATGTCAAGTTTCTGTTGATTTAGTGAGCTGAATTGCACACAGCACCAGTGTGAACATAGGGGTCGTGCTTGGAAGTAGGGTAGAGGTTGGGAGGAAGGGATAAAGCCTGTTAGGCCAGCTGAGGCTGAAGAGCAGAACCATCCCTTTTGGCAGCAGTCAGCTAACAAGTTGACTCAAACATCTTCTGAATCTTCATCTTGAGACTTCATTTCCCACCTAGAATAAAATTCAGTTGCTTTGCAATGTACTAATTAGTAATTTTGATATGGAATAGTAGTGCTAACTCTGAATTGTCTAAGATCACAGGCATTTAAGCAAATAGTATCTTTAAAAAAGCTTCTGACTTCTTTTGTGTCAGTTCTTTTTGCTGGGTTCTGAACTTCCCAATACGTGGTAGAAAACATACCAGGAGACTTTTCCAGGAGACTCAGCCAAGAACAGGACTCTTGTGCTGAGAAATGTGTAAACACGTTAGATAGTTCTTTGCTCAAAGAGCTTGAAGGCTAGTGCCAAGCAGAGTGGTGAGTTTGATGTGGGAGCTGGAATGTAGAGGCATGAAACTCAAACAAGCCGCAAAATACCCACTTGATGGAAAAAACTTTTAAGCCCTGCTGAGCTGGGATGGATTCAATCTGCAGTTCAAGGAAAAGCCTGAGACACCCATATTTCCACTAGAGTTACACCTTCTATATGGGCTTGTGGCATGTGAATATGTTAAAAAATCAAGTTCTTTTGCATCAGAGGACATTGACAGCATATCTGCTCTGGTCAGAAATGCAGACTAGCTGTTATAGTGTGTTATACTTCCATACAGCTTTCAGTTACCTAAAATTGGATTATCTGGATGGAACATTACTTGTGTGATGTATTTAGACACAACTTTGGCAGGGTTATTTGTTGAGTCACAGTGCAGCCTCATTGTGTCTTTGGAAATTGTTCATATGCTTTCTTGTAGGGCAGAGCCATAAAGTTTATATTCTGCCAGATTCAAGTTGGCTACTTGAAGAGGTAGCAAAAATACCTCTGCACTGTATGCATGCTTGGCAAAGAGACTGCTGAACCATATGACAGAAGCAGAAATTAAATTCCAGTACTGTGCTGGAATTAAAAAGCTCGTGAGGATCCGTATTCATCTCTTGCAGAGTCATTGATATCTGTATTCTGTGCTCCCAGTCATTTTTCCCCATAATACCTGTGGTTTTGGTCTGGGTTGGACCCTTATGCATGTTATCCCAACTGCCGAGGATAATGGAAAGCCACTGTCTTACAATCACACCATCCTGAATTTAAAATATTTAAAAGAAATAACTTTCTTTAATGTGTGCTAAAGTTGAGACTAAAACAAATATTAACATCAGCATTCATATCTACATTCCTTGCTCTGCAAGTCTGGTATGCACACAGACATGTTCATAGAATTTATAAAATGTACACTTAGCATTTCACTCTATTACCTGGGCTGTGGGCTTTGATTAACAGTCTTTAGTAACAGGATTAAGTGGTTGTGGGTTGGGAAGTATAATACCAGGCCTATGAAGCAGGGTGCAAAGGGATGTTACATATCTTTGGCTGTGTTGACTATTTCTGAGGCACTAGTGATGTACAAAGCATCAAAACTCTTTGTTTGTCTTTTAGCTTCAGTTTTGGAAATGATCATCCAATAGAAATTTGAATTTTAGCTAACCCTATTTCACAGAATGATAAGATTCTGCCATTTGTATGTGGTCTAGAAGGAGGTACAGGGCCAAATTATGCTAATTTTAACCACAGGAGTTTTTAACTTGACTTTTTTGCTTGAAAAGTTATTTATCTTGCTCTGAAAAACTGGAATGTGCTCCTAGGAGTACTTTTTTTATCTTTACAGGGTTTTGTGGAGTTTCAGAGTTTGTTGGGATTCTTTTTTTTTTAACTGCAGAAGATTTCTTTATGTTCACAGGGCCAGAATACAAGCATTTGAATTTTATTTTAAAAGCTTTTCTCTGGGCAGAGGGTCACTATGTAGCTTGTCCTTCAGGCCCTAGAAATAACCTAAAAACTAGTAACTATGGTGGTTTGCTGAGTCTCTGTGAATTTGTGCTCTTCAATTTGTGCAAAGAAAGAAAACTGTTCTGAAACAAGTTAGATACTCTGAGAAAGAACTAGAAGAAGGATGAACTCTTGTCTGAAATTGGCCTGTTCGTGATGGCTGTTTGAAGTCCCCTGTCTTTATTTCCACTCACCCACACCCCATCTACTCTCCACCTTAACGGGTTCTTTACAAAGTGTTTCTCTTACTCATCCCTTCATCATGATTCCTATGGGGGGAGCATCATACTGTCCTTACATTTCTTATTTCATGAACCAGTGAGCATGTTTAAAATCTTGCTTAACTTTTCCTCTGGTTTAATATATCCTGTGCAAGATATTTTTCATGCTTATTTGTTCCTTAGGTTTCAGCAGGCAGCTGTAACAGGTTACCTTCATTTTCAAGGAAAAATTCACACTGTAAGCACAAGTCTAGCAGTGAGGTTTCTGTGTAGTCCAGAAACCTTGGTTCATCATTTAGTTCCTGGAACTATAAAGGAAGAAAGTAGTCTCCCAGGTTTTCGTATCAGCATTAAGAAAATAATCCATGACCCAGAAGACTTGAGCCAGAGGTATCTAGTAATCACTGAAATACCATGTTCCTAACCTGTGTGTTTAGAATTTCAGTGGACTGGCTTAAGTGCACTGAGTCAAAAATTGCATCTCCTAAGGAAATGGTAAATCACTATCAGATGTTTTAAGTAGGCATTGCAGCCTAGTTTCTCTAGTTTTGCAGGCTCTAGGAAGATGGCTTCTGGGTAGTTGATATGTCATGTTTTTAGCACCTTGACCTAAGTAGTTTTGTTTGATTTCTGATTTTAATCAAACCAGGCATGTAACCATGATTCTGATTTTAATTGGCTTCACTTTTAAACTAGAGGTCTTTCTTCCTCACATTCCAGTGTCCTGAATAAAAATGAAATGTGTTTCAAGGTTTCAGAAAAGGTCACTCTTACAGAAGTGGTTCTTCAGTTTATCAGACATTAGATACTTTAGTTTAAGCAGGAGGTTATTCTACAGGGGTCAGAGTTAACTACCTATCAAATCCTGTCTTCTCACTGGTTGGAATTGTGGTGATTTAGAGTATGCATTTTGTACAGTCTTTGTTTTTTTTCAGAGTAAGAGTTTATATTTGCATGAGGTTTTCTATTTGATAGTCTTAGAATCATAGAACAGCCCAGATCGGAGGTGACCTCGAAAGAATATCTAGTCCAACCTTTGTCGGTAGGGAAGTCTGGTTGAGGTTATCTGGCACTCTGTCAAATTGCAACTTGAAAATCTCCAGAGATGAGGACTCTACCGTGTCCCTGCGTTCCAGTCGTTGGTTGTTCTCACTCTAAAAAATATTTTCTTATGTCAGGATTGAACTTCCTGGTGCAGCTTATATCTGTTGGCTCTTGTGCTCTCCATGTGGCTCCTTATGAAGAGAGAGCCTCTATCCTTTTTGTAGCCACCCTTTAAGACTTTGTCATCCATTATTAAGAGGGAGAAAGAGTAATCATTAGTTAAAATTCTGGTGTCTCTTATGAGCTCATACACTAATAGCTGTAGTATCTAAAAAAAACTAGATGGAATTTTCATTAATGGTTTTTCTTTTTTTATGAACTTAGACTTTTCTGTTTTTTTCAAGAATTTCTTAGCCAGAAGTGATAGATGTGAATTACATTTGACTTCAGCTGATGGAAAAATATAAATTTTCCATATGAAAGAAATCATGAAACCATTTTCAGTATATACTGTCCTCTGCAGGAAAAAAAGTCAATTTTGTATTTGTATTTTATGTGGTCGTGTAGCTCATCTCTTTTTCCTCAGTGCTCCTTAGGAGTTCTGTGGTATCAATTAGATACAATCCAAACCACTAAAAATTAATTTCAGAAAGCCTGATGTCTTGGAAATAGAAAGGGTAAGAAATGCAGGTACCTAGAGAGAAATACAGCAATCTGAGAAGGGGTTGCTTTGTTTTGGATGTTGATGTAGGGTTCGTCTCCTTGATGTGTGATTGATTTTCATAACTGCACATACAACAGCGTGTATGTTTGTTGTGTATCAAGTAAGAGCAACTGTTACAATAAAACCAGGTGCATTATGATCTTTCTGTGTTTGTAGAGGTCCTGAAACATAAAACAGACACTTGTCTTTTTGAGGTACCTGCTACCTGCTTTAACTATAATTCTGTGGTTGCCTAATTTGGCATATTTGCAGTAGTCCATGAAAATGACAGTACTTACGAAAACTTGTGCTGCAGCTGTGTCTTATTTTGCAATCAAACCTGCCTGCAATCCAAGGTGATTTAACTGGATATCAAAGGATGCCTGCTTGGTCCTTTAGGACAAAAGGGATTTAAGAGACAAAAGCTATAACTCACTTTCAGCTAGGTTCATAAGAAACAGAATGTTAATGCAATAAATGAGGCAGTCTCCAGAACAGTGCAGAAGGTCTGGATATGAAAATGACCAGAATGTGTTGTCTTCTTCATCCACGACTG
This sequence comes from Oriolus oriolus, assembly GCA_013400235.1. Lineage (NCBI taxonomy): Eukaryota > Metazoa > Chordata > Aves > Passeriformes > Corvidae > Oriolus > Oriolus oriolus. The sequence continues at coordinate 1,253,729 of VXBT01005721.1, read as the reverse complement.
TATGTGCTTTCTGATAAGCTGGAGACTGAGTGATGCTTCTGTGCTCTTGTTACTGGACAGTGCTGTGGATAGTCCAGAGACTCAAAAGCAGGCAAGGATGGAAAAAAAGCCAGTTGACTTCCTTACGTGTATTTACTGTAGTTTTGCATAGTTCTTAGGGAGGATAAAGGAGTATAAATAAAATATTTAATGAAATAGAAGACTTTAAACAGTCACTTTTTCTTTCATTTCAGAGTCTTGTCCTCATCCTTTAAGAGTTGATAGACCGAAAAGACTATTTTGTCTTTTTATTTAGAGAACTATTTTGGTTGGAAAGAGAGAGATGTAATAGCAGACAGTGACCTCATGATCTTACTACATCATTAATCAATATTCTAAAATCAGTGTTACAGCAGTAAATATGAATCACTTGGGTGCAATGAGCAGTTGGCCACAGTCCAAGCATTTCTTTTTCTATCCAAGAGTTCTGTTCTAGCCAGCTAATAGCTCATCTGGGGACACGGCTGTGTGCAGCTCATGGTCTAGGGATAAATGTCTTGCATAAAGGAAAACTGCAATTTGGCTGGTTGGGTTTGTTTAATTTTTTTATTTATTAAGCAATGCAAACAAACAAAAAGCCCTGAAGAATCAAATCACAAACCTATCTATAGATAATACTAGGTCACTTAAACAGCTGGCTTTTCTCTGACCGTAAGATCACCTTTGGTTTTTTGCTTAGATGTGATGTATTGCATTACAGCAACAAGTCCTTGGACGTCTTATAATCAGCTGTAAATCCATTGGTGAAATTAATCCAGTCTCTAATACCAGGAGGTGGTTTCCTGCATCACACCATGTCTATGGTATCATATAGGAAATAAAAGATTGTTCGTGATGTGGACAGTATTTTGCATGGATGTTAGCAGTTGTATTTAAGAACCTTTTATTATTCCTCTTTTTTATAGGAGATGTATGAAGAACAGAAAGAATTTAATAAATTATAATGGACGGTGAACTTTGTAAGGAGTTTATGTTCAGGGTCAATAAAGTAAAATGTGCACGTGTGGTTTTTGATGCGTAGCAGGAACCACAGTATGCATTACTACAAAACTGAGGAACCCAGGTTTTTATGCAATTTTGCATTTCTAGATTAGCTGTGAAACTCAAATATTTCAGTGAAGTTGATAGAAAAAATTTAATCTTTTGATAATCTGTAAATGGCCTGTAGTGCCATCATTGAAATGCCACTGATGATAGTGCTAAACATTTAATTGATCAAGCATTGTTCTTCCTATGCAGAAGCTTCAGTATGAGGCGAGGTGGATGGCGGAAACGAGCTGCTGATGGCGATGGATGGGGAATATGGGTATGTTCGAAACCTAGTGGCTTTTGTTTTTAAAGAGGTAAATAGCACTGTGGTTAAAAAGGGGTTACAGTTTTGCTATACATGATAAAGGGATGCTGTAAATTAAACCCTTTTGCTTTACTTGAAAACACATAATTAAGTTTGAAAGAAATTTTTTAATTACCAGGTTTTGAAGTCTGTGTTCACAATAATCATTAAATTTCATTATTAATAAGTGCAGACCCTTGAATAGCTTTAAATCACCATTTTAAAAATAAACTTAAGTAATTTGAAAACTATTTATGGTTGTCTCCACCACATTCTGTAGTTGGACGAACAATAACAGAGGCACCTAATTTATATAAATGTTTAGAATACTACTGTCTGGTGTATATATAAGAACTAAAACTACATGGAACCACATTGTTTTGTTAGGCAATGAGCCACCAATTTAGCACCCAAATTTGCATCATCCCATTCTTTCTTCTTCTTTCTTTTTATTCTATAAGAATTTTTATATATATGTATATGGAATCCTTTCCTATAAGAAAAATATAAAAGAAATATGAAATAAATCTTGCCATGTTGGTAACAAGATGCAGTTATCTTGTAGTTAAGACTTCATGGTGGAGCATTTGCTGTTTTTCATTTGAGAAAAGAATGTCTTTTGTGTGTCAACCAAATTCAATTTGGAGGAATGTTGCTTACCTTTCCAGTCTTATAACTGATGAGTTTCTCTATTAACATTAACATTTATTAATATAAGCATTAGGAAATAGGACTGGCATCATGGGTTGTGTTTTGTTTTAATTTGAAAACTAGGGTGGGTACATGTCAGCAAAAGTTAAGAAATTGGAGGATCAATTCCGGTCAGATTCAGCCGTACAACAACAGAGGGATGGAAATTCATCAAGTATCTTTAGTGGAGTCGCAATCTACGTCAATGGCTTGACAGGTGAACCTTTATTTTTTTAAGGATCTGTTTTGTGTTGGTCTCATGCTTACCATTCTGAGTAGAGGTAACTGTAAAACACATGAATTTGCAACTAAGTAAATACATGACAATTACTGTATATGTTTTGTATATTCCATTGTTTTTCATGATTAGTGTTTTCAATAAAAAAGCAGATTTACATTCTGAATATAAATATTGCTTTACTATATCATTTACATGAGATGACTTGTAGAAATAGGAGAAGATCTTCCCATATTTCTGTGATCTTATTATTTGAAATCAAACCTTTTAACTTCATCCATCCTCCTACACTTAATAAATTTTTAATTTCTCAAATTAGTGATGGTTAGGTTGTAGGCGTTAAATTTATGTTTGGGAGAATATGTCAAGATTTCCTTGCTCAGAGTGGCATAATGCGTGAGACAGAACCTACTAATAGTGGAAGGAGGAACAAGAGAAGAGGTAAGACATTTATGCATTGTAGGGACCATCTGTGATGGACTCATGTCAGTGCATGTTAGCTGGAGTAAGGTTTTTCATCTACCATGCTTATGTTCATACTTTCTACTTACTTCTGTAAAGCAGCTTAACCTTTTGGAAGCTCCCCAGAAGCCTTTTTCAGGGATCTATGCCAGGACTGTTGTGATTATTATGTAACTGATACATAGAGCTTCTATGAGATAGATTAGTGCTGGTTTAAGCACAGGGCTCAAACGGATTGAAAAAGGTTAAGGTGGATATGCTAAACTATTAATACATCTGGATTTGTTGTTTAATGCAGGCAGTTTCTTTAGTGACAATCCAGCATTTGTGTACTCTCCAAGCTGCTAGTCCCTAAACAGAGCTGTAGAAGATGTTTGTCCAAAAGGCTGGAATAGGAAAGGTAACACTTGGAGAAAGTGTGTGCTATTTTTAGTTAGAAGTTAGAGGTACAGTGAAGTGTTGGACATATTTTGAGAGTTGACAGGAAGGAATCATAACTATATCCTTTAAAAAATTCTTTGCCCTTCTTGTATTGTTCAGATTTTTTTTGTAAAGTATCTTGTGCTAGATTCACTATTCAGACATTATGTTAGTGATGACCCAAATCTTTTGGTGCCTGTGTGACATCACTGCAAACATTTTCCAAAGCTAACTATTTTCTTTTCTTTTCCCCCACCTCCGCTTGCAAAATAAGTACTCTTTTTAACACAATCAAGGAGATCAGAAAAGGTGTTAGTTTTTATGGTATTCTTTGTTGCCTGTAACAACTCAAGAATAACCTGGTAAGGAAGGAGTGAGTTAACTGGTTCAGAAAAAACCAGAAATTATGTAGCAGGACTTCTGTGCTGTTGCTAAACCCTATTGATTATAGTTATTTTCTGTTGCTTCTGGGTATAAACTATTTTCCCAAACTGGTGAAAAGATAAGCTAATTTTGTATTATGTAGGTGTAAAGTTTTTTTTCGACTTGAGCCTTTTTTCCTGCTCTCTACCATACATATTGTGGGAAGATCTTCCATAGCGAGTAGAATGTTCACATTTCAATAACACAATTTTTGTTTTCAAAAACACAGTTTTCTGCATTTCTTGCAAAATGTTTTTCTGATTTGTTCTTTGAAGGACTTGTAAGTTTTTTTCAGGAATAAAGCAATGGTTTTCACTCTTTCTGATCATGGCGTCATATTTATCAATTAAAGTTATTTTTCTTACTGTATCAGCTGACACTAAACAGGAATATTTCTGGTTGTAATTTTATAGATCCCTCAGCTGATGAATTAAGACGGCTGATGATGTTACATGGTGGCCAATACCATGTGTACTATTCCAGATCGAAAACAACTCACATTATTGCTACCAATCTTCCAAATGCCAAAATAAAAGAATTGAAAGGAGAAAAAGTAGTTCGGCCAGAGTGGATCATGGAAAGGTAAGTTTAGGTCTACTGCATTTGGAGATTTCTCCTTTTGGGGGAAAAAAAACCCCAAGAAAAATCTGGGAGGAAAAATAAATTTTAAAAGGTTGCATTTTGAGATTATGGTTTAGCTTAAAATAAGTAAGTCGTAGAACAGCTGAGTAGAAATACCACTGTTACGTTGAAGATTTGCTTCTGTAGGGATTGTTCCTTACAAAACTTCACCAAGAGCATTCAGAAAGTCTCAATTATATTAGGAAACTGAACATTATTCTGTTAATTCCGTTTAATATCTAACCAATTGGCCAGACTTCATCTCAGGATGTTCAATAACTACTGTGTGATTGTTTTTAAAACTCCTGCCTTGTGTATTGCGTAAGTGTCATGTCATCTGTATATAAAGAAGGATGTCAATTGAAAAGTGTTTTCATAAAATTGGAACCAATCCATCTAAACATTTATTGTGTTGTGACTTGTAAGAAAATAATAAAAGGGAAAAAAAAGTCCACATTTTATTTGCAAAGAATTCATGTTCTTTGGTTTCTCCATGCACTGGAATATACAGAATCCACTGAAATTGCCCTTAGGTTGTTGATAAAGACGACAGCCAAGCTCAGAGCGGTTGATGTGGCTTGCATTTATCTTCTTCCATCTGAGGAACCCACAGGAAATAGAACAGGCAGGAATATGTTCTAGAAATTATCCTATCAGTGTCACACTATTGTTAAGTAGCCTCTTTCCTAGATGACCAGCAGAAACAGGCAAGGAACTGTTCTACAATGTATGTGTGAAATCTTATTTGCAGTTTGCTGATTTTCAGTCCTTTGTATTCTGCTGTTTCATATCATGTATCTTTATGGTCAATTTTTTAAACTTTAGTTAGAAATTACAGATTTCTCAGTTTGGAAAAGAGTTTGGATATATTTTTTTTCCCAACAGTTTTAGGGCCTCACTCCTGTGTTTAAGCATTTGGAAAACTGATGGTAGGTGTGGTTTTGTTTGGAAGATGTGACTGTTTTTTACTGGTGCCATTATAGCTTGTTGTGATTGTGACCAAGTTGGAAAAATCAGTTTGTGTATGTTCAGCAGAGACCTGATAGAACCTAATGTATGAAATCTCCTAAAAGTTTTCTTCTGGTGTCTTGTGTTCAGGTTCTGCATCCTAGTTCTGGAAGGTTATACTGTAGAATAAGTCAAAAGAACGGAGTATAGACAGATTAATGAGTTTGGGCACAAGGAAATGGGGAATTCACTGTCTCAGCACAACAGGGTTCATATCAGAATCTAGGATAGAAGCTCATTTCACAACCACCTCTCTTTTCTTTCCCTTCTTCTCAACAATATTAAAGAATACTCAGTGATTAAATAATCCATCTCTGTATATGGAATACCAATTTACGTTCTCAGTAGATCAGTTGGTGAAAATCAGTGTAGTAATGTGGAGTTTCCAGTTTCAAAGAATTGGAAGGGACCTTAAAGATCTCCTAGTTCCAACCTCCTTGCCATGGACTAGGTCACCTTCCACTAGACCAGGTTGCTCAAAGCCTCATCTGTCCAGGGATGGGGCATCCACAGCTTCTCTGAGCAACTGTTCCAGTGCCTCACCATCCCCACGGTAAAGACTTTCTTTCTAATACCTAATCAAAACCTATCCTCTTTCAGCTTCAAGCTATTCCCCCTTGTCCTGTCACTACACACCCTTGTAAAAAGCCCCTCTCCAGTTCTCTTGTAGGCAGTATAATGGGTTTGTAATTTTTCAGTTTGGTTAAGAATCTGCCCTAAAATGTTGCTGTCACAAACTGCTGGTAAAACAGTGTTGTTAGATCTTTGGTCTTGTCACCCAAGGTTGCAAAATGAGGAAGTCATTTGTCTGTTGAGCTTTGATTTGTTTCTTATGTGCATATATCATGATTTAGTCCTTAATTACATGATCACATGCCATCCTTTTTCACTATGGCACCTGCCACATTCTGTGTACAAAGATTGAGTTCAGGTTGCAGACTGCTAATACAGTGACTTGGCTTTTGCTTCTTGTCTCCATAACCCTGTTCCTTACTTGGTGCATGTGACTCGAACTCTTTGCTGGTAATTAATTCCTGTCTTTGTTGGTGCTTATCACTGTAGCATCTGTCTGCTTTCTAAAGATTAATGAACATAACACAGCACCATTACAATTGCTATTATTTAATTTTTTTTGAGAGCCACCAAAAAGACATTAAAGTAAAACACCAAAAATGTTCATAATTTGGAATATGCCATAGAAACTATGTAAGATTCTGTGGAGCTACTTGCACAAGGATCGTAAGGCATATGTAGACCTTAATTGCTGCATTAAAGGCTTTGCATATTATGAACTATGGTCTAAAGTCAGACTCTTACAAACCTGTTTTTAAATGCAAGTAGCTCTAGAATTTTGGTTTAATTAGCATCCCATAGAGATCCTGTATAACAGTAGTTGCAAAATCCAGTTTCCAGTGTGGTTGCTGTAGTGACAAAATCATTCTTTCTGCATGCCCCTTATTGTGTGTTTTTGCTACCTCTCCATTTTTGCAATAGATGAAGAGGATTACAGGCAGGCCTCCTTCCTAAATCAATATTCCTTTATTTGAAGAATACACCACACCATTATGTAGCTTGGAAAGGTTGTTGTGCAGTGAAAGCCAAATTTAGGTGATCTGAGAGTTTGACTTCCGAATTAGAATATTCTTTTAACATTCTTTGGCATTTATAATAAAACCTTTTCAGAGACTGAAGATAACTAACATGAGGTACCAGTAGAATTTGTGGATTCCTTAGTTTGATTTTCAAATTAGGTGAATATTTTTCCTAAAGAACTGCTAATCTAATATAAATGTGAAGAAAATAGTTTAAAATAATTTTTTAAAGAAGTATTAGTCTGACACCTAGTTTTCTCAAGAGGATTCTGAATGCAAAAGAGAGGAGTAGATATCATTTGCTCTGACTGTGGTAGCGCTTTTGCTACAGTCCCCTGCTGCATTATTGAAGATGAGTTGGGGAGATATGAATTGGATAGTGGGCTGCTGGCTGAGGGAAGTACTGGCCCAGCTGCCTTGGTCACCATAGTGGTCAGCAATTCAGAATCAAACTAGCAAATGGCTACAAGGGGCATTTCTGAAGGTTCATACTGGGGCAGATGCAGTTTAATGTCTTCATTAACAACATGGACATTGGTGATGCAGTAGAAAGTAGCTTCTGCAAGTTTGTGGGTGACTTGAAACAGTTGATATACTGGAGAGCAGGGCTTCCCTTTGGAGAGCATCAACACACTGTAGGAATGGGATGGCAGAAACCTGATGAAATTCAACAAAGCAAAATGCAGAATCCTGAACACAAGACAGAATTAATTCCATGCAGCCAGGCAGGCTAGGGACTCATGGCTAGGACACATGCTTGTAATCCACCAAGACCCTCAAGTCATACCCTAAAAGGCAGCCATGAAGCAGCAGTTGTGGCCTTGTGGAGATAAAGGCTAACAGCATATGGGGTTGTGTTAGCAAGACCACAGTCCAGATCAAGGCAGGTTATTCTTCCAATTTGTTCAACACTTCTGAAGTTAAATCTGGAGTTGTGTGTTAGATTTTGGGCTTTTCTGTAAAAGAAATACTGACAACTGCAGTGAATTCAGAGGAGTACCACCAATATGAGCATGTGATATATAACTAGAGACTGAGGAAGCTGGTTCTGTTCTGCTTGTAGAGAGGACTAGGAGGGGGTCTAATCGTTGTCTTTCATTACCTGTATAGAGGTTACAGAGGGTTTGGAGCCAGATTTTTCTTCAAGATGTACAACAAGAGGACAAGAGGCAATAGTCACAAGTTGCAGTGAAGAAAAGTTTGACTAGATTTTTCACAGTTAAAGAGAGTAAGCAGTGAAACAGCTGCGTAGAGAGGGTTGTGAAAATTCTGTCTCTGGAGATACTCAAAATTTGAGTGGACTTAGTCCTCAGCAACCTGATCTGACTTTAAAGATAACGCTTTGATCGGTGTTTGGCCTAGAGACCTCCAGAGGTCCTTTCCAACCTAATTTTTCTAGTGATTATGAATTCTGTGACACAGGAAAAGTGGATTGGGGAAAGATGTTGAATGATGCATCTAAACTAGGGTTCCTATTGCTGCATCTTAATACGGTTTGGAAAAAAGCAAAATCAAAGTTTGTTGATCTAGTAATGCAGCTATTCCAGTAGCTAAAACCTTGAAGTCGTGAACAAGTTCTTAAATAAATATGGGTTTGATTAATCATCTTGAAATTGTAGCAATTACTCTGAAATATTACCAACATGGTTCTGTACCTAGGTTCACACAGTCATACAAGAAACAGTCAAATCAGGCATTGTAAAAGCTTAATTGCTGTGTCACCACTTTGTGTACAAGAAAGCTTTGGAACTCTCCCAGGTGTGTTTTTAACTCTGGCAATGTTTAATGCAAATTATGTTCCTTTGTGAATGATATATATTCATACATCAAACAGTATTTAATTCATATATTTTTGGGGCTGTTTTACTATCCCATTTCCATAGAAACGTTACTAGGTATATGTCTGTGCTTATCTAGTTTTAATTTATCTAATTGGGAAATGTGATCTCCTGCTATATTCTCTCTAATTGCAGCCAGAAAGCTCCTAAGGGCTTTTGTTTACTGTCCAGCTCCCTTGACAGTAGTACAGATTCGAGCAAGAGAAAGCATCTGGGTGTTGAAGAACACAAAAACACTGAGCTAAATAATCTTTAAAATTTGACTCCAGCTCTGTCTTCAAAGCTAAATGCTAACACTACTCTGCTTTGATATGAGAGAGCTTCCTCTGCTGGAAGAAGCCACAGCATCTCTGACCCAGTTTTGAATATGAAGAATTATATACAAAGAAGAGGTGAAGTGTAGGCTTGGAAGGCTGTTATCTCTACTGCCAGCAACAGGTGTTGGGGTGGAGAGATGAAATCCTCCTGTGGTGTATTTTGAGACTATTTCACTTCCAAGTGTGTGGCTTCCCTAAGGAATTTAGCAGTTACTCAAGTATAATTGCAGTTTCAGTGGAAGAAGAAAAAGAAGAGATAGATACATTGGAACACAGTGGGACATAACTGGAATGATTGCGGTAGATATTTATGGATCGTCTGTTTGGAAATTATTCTTGTGTTTAGCTTGCCTCAGTGAATTTTTTACAAGAAGGGATAATTACCCTTGTGGAATGGAAAAAGTAGTTAATTTTTAATAGTGAACCACATCCTAGCTGACCTCTTTCAAATTCTACCCTAATTTGTTCCATATTAAAGAGCTCAGTCAGCATTGTTCAGGTAGAATAACCTGGAGCAGTCACCAAGGGTTTTTTGACTGTTTTGTTTAAATTAAATATTTGGGGGTTTTGTGTGTCCATTGGAAAGAGAAGTGAGTGTAGACAATTGACCCACACATCTTTGCAGATATCTTTTGTTGTACCAGTCACCACATCACAAATTACTTGTCGGTTCAATCCAGTTAGAGGTGAGAAAGGGGTTGTGGAAGGAACTACAGGTACATATAGGGCTTGGGGGTTTTTTAGCATAGAAGGTTGGGATTTTTTTTAAATTTCTCAAGCAGTAACCTGTTTGTTCTTTTTTTTTTTTTTTCAGCATTAAAGCTGGACGTCTCCTTTCGCACATTCCGTATCAGCTTTACACCAAGCAGTCAAGTGTTCAGAAAGGTCTCAACTTTAACAGCATATGCAAACCTGAAGATGCTGTGCCAGGTCCAAGCAATATCGCTAAAGATCTCAACAGGGTGTAAGTGTTTCTGTTTTTGTAATGAAGATGCTCATCATTCACCCATAATGGGTTTGCATTTGTAAATATATAGCATTTTTAAAGTTAATTCAGCAAGCTCTCAGGTGCTGAAATTTAAATGTAAGGTATAGCCATATAAATAGTTGAGGACAGAACTCAGTTACCTTGATTCCAAGCCTTGTCTCTCTCTGGTCTTTGGACCACAGTTTGCTTGATACTATGACCTAGGAGTCCTAAGATGTAATATATCTGTATGGAAGCAACAGGCATGCATTAAAGGGTTCTGACTGGTGACACTGAAAAGTAGGTCTTTATTTCAAAAATAAAAAGCTGGTGACTACTTTTGCTAGAGGTGCCTAGTAATGAATATAAATGCATACTAGTTGTTAATCTCTATCCTCTTTAAAAAAAGAAGTCAGTTAGCATACATTATGTATGCTAACGCCGAGGTTTAAGTCACGCTTGAGAGAGAAGATGGATTAAAAAATGAAGTTACAATATAAAAATGTATCCTAAGAGACCTAAGACCTTTAGAAGAGACTTGAAGAGAAAGCACCAGTGAAACTTCTTAACTGGCAGAGGAACTGGAATTTGGAAAGAAACATTCCACTTGAACTCTTCTATAGATTTTTTTTCCCTAAGAAGATTTCTACATCTTTTTCAGAAGTGCATGTTTGTTCTTTATAAGCAAGAATAATAACATTATAGAATTTTTTTAGTTTGGAAAAGATATCTGGATGTCATCAGGTTCAACACTACTTCTCAGAGGAGGCCAAGGATACTGTGCAAGATACTGTACTTTCTGATTTGTATTGTAAATCCAGACATGCATACTGCTGAGGAGACTTCACCACATGAGTGGGACTCCTCTACATTTAGGAAAAATTATACCAGTCCCACAAAATTAGTATCTTAAGCAGTATTTCATACCCATATTTTAAACAATGAGTGGTAAAATCACCATCACCTTTTACTATTGCATTGTTAAAAATTTTTAAATAAGAAGAATATTCAGACTTCCCAAAATCTCAATGTAGTCTGAAAAAGATGACTTTAAAAGCCTGCCTATCCACTAAGTATGTACCACTGAATATACCATTTTCAACCACACAACTCTTCAAAAATACTGTGTTTACTGTAATTTATGTTTGTGATAATCTTAACCAAATTGTTGTCATGCGTAATTGGCTTTCTGGTTTCAGTGGCATACTGAATAGCTAATTATTTCCTGCTTTATTTTCTGTACTTAAATTGCTAGCTTTGGAAGTCGGGAGTGATGGTTGGGTTTGTTGGGTTGTTTTCAGCAGATCAAGAGTATGTAGAACTCTTGAAGACTTCGGTTTTAATTTCCAGAGTTAATTTTTTGAATGAAAGCTTTGTCTTTGTGCTAGTGCACTTGTGGCAGAGTACTTTGGTTTATATGCTTAAAAGCTGAAAAGGCATTTGTTTGCGGTTTTTATCAAAGCTAAGTATACATTTGATTTTTAGAGCTTGAACAGATTTTTTCATTGAGAAAAAATAAAGTAAATGTAACACATTAATCTAAAATAATTTTCTAAAAAAGTAGTTCTGTATATATGTTCTCTTTTCTTTTTGTTTGTTTGTAACTAGTTAAGGAGAACCCCATCTCTTGATAAAAGGATAGCTCCTTGTGATGATTTGCATATTCCTGCAACATTCATGCTATGGCGGTACAGTTCTGTTAACAAATAAATAATTATTGTAATTCAGTTGGAGACCGCCTGCCAGATTAAAGACCTTGGAAATAGCTTTTCTAATGTGAGCATGGTCACTCCCGTGTAAACTCCTAGTTAATAATACATGAAATCTGTAAAATCTTTGGTATGGCTTTGTATTTTGTGCCATTGAGAGGATGTGGCTCAGAATTTGAGATCATTTTCTTGGAAATGTAACTGAAGTATATATTGAGAATAATTAGGCAGAAAAAGCTTGAAATAACCTGTAAATGTGCCTTTATTTATGAAAGGTATGGTATTTAATTATTCTATCTGTTTCAGAAATCACATTAAAAAGTATGAAATGGAAAATGAAATCACACCCAATGGAATAAGCAGCTGGGATGAAGAAGAGGAGGAAGAAGAAAGCGATGATGTTGGATTTACAGAGCTGGAGGAGATTTTTCCCATACGGAAACAAAATGGGATTCAGTCTCATAAAGACAGCACTGCCCTTTTTAATGGACACACCCACACTTCTACCAGTGCCTTAAAGACACAGGATTGCTTGGTGCCCTCCAGCAACGGTGTTGCAAGCAGGTTCTCTCCAGGCCCTGTGCAGGAGGAGGGGAAGACTGACAAAGGCATGGTTGACTTTAGAGACTGCACGGTGCAGCAGTTGCAGCAAAGCAACAAAAATACAGACTTTACATGCAGTCCACACAGGACTATGAGTAACTCGTCCTCATCTTCATTTTTGCACAGTAATGCTAAAATAAATGGTGCTCACCACTCAACTGTTCAGGGGCCTTCAAGCACAAAAAGCACTTCTGTACCTGCTCCTAGCAAGGCAGCTTCCTTACCTGTGTCCAAACCTTCAGACTGTAGTTTTATTTCTGACTTTTATTCACATTCAAGACTGCATCATATATCAACGTGGAAGTGTGAATTGACAGAGTTTGTCAACAGCCTGCAGAGAAAAAACAACGGTGTCTTTCCAGGAAGGGAAAAATTAAAAAAATGGAAAGCAGGCAGGTCTGCACTTAAAACTGACACAGGTAGATACTTGTTTAAGAAGGTTTATGTTAAGAAGATGCCTTTTATCTTTGTACATTAAATGTCCAGATGAGACTACATAGTAGTTTAGTATTGAGTATTCATATTATAGTCAGACTATCTGGAAAAACTTGGTGACTTTGATGCAGTGAACACTAATGGATCCAACTGCTTTTGGCTTTCTTTGGGATTTTTTTACTTAAAATGTTACTTAATGTGATACTATGGTCTATATTCAATTCCTCCTTGTAGAAATAGTATTCCTGACTTTACCAAGATACATGGATTGATAAGGGAGAAAAATACTATGTATATCTAAATACACAAGTTTGTAGTTGCTGTGTGAAAGTCTGCAGGGGCAAAAAAGAGAAGAAAAAATCATACTGTTCAGCGTGAGCATTTAAAATATGAGTAACATTTGGATGTGAGTTAAAATCTAAATTTTTTTGTTAGTAAGAGTTTTACATAGCTCTGGGTCTGTTAAAGTGGGTAGTAGTGTCATATGAGACTTTTGAACCTGGCTTGAAGAGAAATATTTTATGTCATTGCATCAAGGGCCAAAGTGAAAAAAAATGTATAATTCATGAGAGTCAAAGTGTTACAGATAAAATATTTTGCATCTTTAGAATCTCTGGTTTACAATCTTATTAAATTAAAAGGTTAGCTCTGTACCATTAAAGAGATTCTGACTCCTGTGCTGTAAAATTATTCACTTGTAATCGTAAAATATGCTTGATGAGAAATTGCCACATCAAAAAAATTGTTAGATAATTAATTAACCGATTCTGTGTTTGTGTTAGGACACACTAGTTACCAAACATGTTAGCTTATGAACTACCTAATGTGAATTTTTTAAATCAAAATGTGGTATAAGCTAATATATTTTTATTTTCTCTTGATTTGGCCTAGAGTATTACAGTAGTTAATGCCTGTGATTCAGTTGACAAGTAGTAGCTCCTTAACTTGATTGCTTGGTTTGTAAATACACCCATAACAAGACAGTCTTTATTTTTCAAAGAATGACTTCAAATTGTAAATTATTAAAACCAAGAGGATATTTTTCTAATTAATCAGTATTTAACTCAGTTGTTAAGTGGAACAGTTCACTTGATGTATTGAAGTATTTTTTCACTGTTACGCTTTATGCATTGTTCAAATTAATTTCTTTTTCTGATTGCCACCTTTGGTAGGTCAGCAACATAGACATGCAGACTCGAACTTCTAGAAAGTATTTGTAGTGTTTTAAACATGTACGTTTTTCAGTGAGGAGTTACCTTGCTCATCTTTGCTGAATGTTTGCATGCGTGTAAGTACAGCAATGACAAAATCCAGTTGCATGGGACTTTTGAAACTATTTGTGGTGTGTTTCATGAAGAATAATGGTAGCTCTTAGTGCAGCTAAACTTACATTTTTATCTTTTGAAACAGCCTTCTGATTGATGAGCAAAAAGGAATAAAATTCTGTTCCTGATTCAGTGTTAACGTAGCGAAATTAAGATCCACTGCCAACAACATGCATTAATCTCCTTGGATTCGGAGAACTTGTTAGGTAGAAGGTGTTAATTGTGAGAAAATAAAAAATAGAAACTCTGAAGTTAATTCATTGTTCAGGCTGTTTGTCTGCTGCTTATGTTTACTTTTCTCAGACTAAATACCTTCTTGGTGAGAGGAAACCAAAATATTTATTTTGGAGGTGGTAAAAACTTGATAATAGACCTTGATGACTACTGTGAGTAGTACCAAAGTGTATAAATTAGGGTTCAAGTTTTCTATTGGTGTATCTTCATACTAGGTAATGTGTCTGTTGCGAGCTCAGCCAAGCCACAGAGCTGTATAATGCACGTGGATATGGATTGCTTCTTTGTGTCTGTGGCTATCCGAAATAGACCAGATCTCAAAGGTCAGTATTTAAGTATGTGTGTTACAGTTTACTCAGTTAAGCCTTTTAAAAACCAAACTTACAGAATTATAAAATTAATTTGACATATTGATCTTTTTCAATAGTTAGACCGTGCAGCTTTCATATTCCTGTTTACTTTCTCACAATCCAAAAGCAAGTGGAAGAGAGAACTGGAATTCTCCTTGCTATCTCCTTTCGGTATCTAAAGTAAGAAGAGAGAAGTAAAATCTGTAGTAACTATTCTCTGTGCCATTGTACATAATCTTACTGAGATTTTGCTCTACCATATTAGAAATCGGAAATCAAATTTTGGTTGTACTAAAAGTGGGGTCTGTTAAAGAAAAAAAAGGAAAATAAAAGAAAATGGGATATCCTAATAATGTTCCTGTTTAAGAAGCTTTGTTTAACTAGAAAAGTGGAAAGATCAGGGCTGAGAATTAATTGTCTCTGCGTGATGCATATTTTTCAAAAGAAATTTGCTTCTCCTTTCCTTTCCTCTCTAAGCTCTTACACATGAAATATTGTAAGACCTGGAGGATTCAGGAACAATTCAGTTGGCATTTAGAAGTCTGAGTTGTGTGATCATCCTTAAGACATAGGAGAGTTAGCGGAACACCTTAGCAAACTTTGGTGGGTTTGTTTTTTACAAGCGTACCATTCAGAAATGGAGATCCTACTTCTGTGCAAACACTGAACTTTAGGTGTGTGCAAGTTTGAAGACAGGGTGCAGCTATGACCATCTCACACTACTAGCTCTCACAGACCTTGGGAAAGAGTAGGCTATGTATGTGGTTCTATTGCTCTCTTCTGTCCAAAGGCAGGAGCAGCTGTATCAAAGATAGTCCTGCTATGTTTGGTTCTTTAAAGCTTGATTTCCTGCCAAATTTCAAATTTCCATTATTGGAACATAAGGAATGTAGGATTTTCCTGCAAATACTTTTTCTGTTCCACAGAAGTCTGCCAGAACTGTCAGTGCATAAATTAGCTTTCTTTGGAAACACCATGGAGGTGTTGATATTACAGAAAAGTCAAAAGTTTACTAAAAATTTTGGTTTGTACAGTTAAACTAAGTGTTTTGGCATGTGTATATTTTTCTGATTTACTGAAGCTAATAAACATGTTGAAGTATTTAAAATCAGTCCAGTGTTTGCTGTATCTTAAACTAATGAATCATTAGGTCACTGGTGAAATTTCAAAGCTTCCATTTATATTTGTTATTAAAGACAAACTAGTATTGGCTGTTTTTTCACTCTTGAAAAACTTTTCTTCTTTACATGTGACTGCAATTAAGACTTGTTAAGATTTGTTGTCACAATTCCAAGTCACTTTTGTAGCTGTTCCTTCTTTAGTGCCTTGAGAGCATCTAAGCTTAAAAGAAACTATAAAAAGTAAATTAAAAGTCCATGTAATCTTATCCTAATTGTGCTGTTATTGAAATTTAAGCTATTAAAGGTATTGACCTGTAAGTATATGCATTTTTTCTCCACAGGAAAGCCAGTAGCTGTTACTAGTAACAGAGGTACAGGAAAGGCACTGCTGCGTCCTGGTGCAAACCCCCAGCTTGAACAGCAATATTACAAGAAAAAGCTATTGAATGGCAAAGCAGGTACACATAAGTCTGTCTGTATGTATGTTTTTAACTGTTGTTATAGAAGACTTTTTCTTTAAAATTATTGATAAAGTGTACCATGGATAAATTTATTTCTTTCATGTGGGGGACTTAAGAAAAGAAGTACCTTTGGACAACATGGTGCTCTGTGGCCTCAGTAATAGCAGGCCACTGTGGCTTCTTGTTATTTAGCTTTGCTCAGTATGGGTAAATTAGTTTAGAGTAATTTTAGGTTTTGTTCACTTTCTTGAAGTTGAGTGTAAGATAGAATGTTTAGTTGCTTAAAATGAGAAATAAATACAGGTTATTCAGGATCACTTTTTTCTCAGAGAGTCGAGTATAGAGAAGAAGGTACAAAACAAATTTTAAAAGCCTACTACAGGGGTTTTTTACTATAAAAGTAGTAATAACAGCACATGGCCAGTGAGAAACTGATTGTTTGAAGTAGGCTTTTGAGTTTCACATGTAGAATATCTGTGTACAATGAGTTAATTTGGGTGGTCCTTAGAGCATTTTAGGTTTCTGGAAAGTCTGTGCAATTTTTGTGAGTTCTGTTTGTTCAGTACTTTGTTTTCTCAAAACCAGAGCGTCTGTTGTAGTTTGAGAATTCCATACTTGCCTGCAGTAATTTGGAAATTTGTTAGTTCCTGTGTCCTCAAGTAGTGTACTAATATAAACCAAAGTTTTATTAATAAGCTTTATTATACTGCCTGAACTTGTATTTAGTATGAGAAGGTACACTGCTAAACGTTGGCAACTTAAGTGGCCAGCAACAGTCTATTTAATTACCTAGAAGCGTAGTTCTTAGCACAGGGTTGGTAAAAAGTGCATATACAAGGATTAGCTGCTACTTAATTTCAGTTTAGATTTGGAAGTTGAGTTTCTCCTTTGCCCTTTCATGTATGCAGATTTTACCAAACTTGTGGTGGTAGTAAGTACTGTTGTTATAAAGTTTACACCTTAGTGTTTTACTTTGATGATAACAAGTCAGGGCAAAAGACAGGTTGTTCTTCCATGGTTGTTTATGAAATGTTAGTGCTTTGGAAATTGGCAGGTTGTTGGGGTTTTTTTAAGACATTCAGAAGCAAGTTCACTGGAAGTGATGCCATTTCATTTGTCTTTTTTGCTGTAATTTAAGAACACTTCAAAACTGAGGTAGAATATATGTTTGTGGAACCCACTGGCCTTCAAGCTTTTATGGACTTCTAAGTATGCTCCAGGCAAAGATAGCTGTGGTATTTATGGAGTTGGATTTTTTGTAGTAGAGCCTGTGTATGAAGTATTTACTGGTAGTTCAGTTTATACAGTTATGTCCTAACTTTCATTAGGGCCTTGAACTGGATAAGGGTGTGGCTTTATACAACTGGGTGGTTTGGAGAGTTAGATGGTTGAATTACAGAAGTTTAGCTGATACCTAGCATGTTCTTTTGCTTCACAAATTCAGTAGTATCTCTTCTACTGTATTTATTGCTTAAGTGTACAGCAGATTTCAACCTCATTATATAACAAGCTCAGTTTCTTACTGTGGCAGCTTTTTCTGGATATCACAGATTCATTTCTTTAACTTCAGCATCCAGTCTCAACTGGTTTGCATGCAGGCAGCTAGCTCTTTCTTTCTTGATACTTGGGCTGATTGTGCAGCCTATTGTTTTGGTGAAAGGATTTTTTCCAAACACTCTTTTTATAGTCTCTGTTTCATTAGCTGCAGTTCATAATATTTTTGAGTCTCTGTTTATTTTTATCTCCACGTACAATCATTTTACCAATTAAAAAAAACCCCAAACGTGTTGTTTCTGCTTGCATTTTCTTATAAGTACATGGTTTGTCTTCCTTTTGGGGTAAAGAAATTACAGTTAGTTATGGTCTTAGATGTAAAGGTGGAATTGCTGATTAGGCTTCTCAGACATCACAGTATCTTAGAAAGTGACACACTTCACAGCATGTGTTTAATTGTGCCATGCCAGAGGGAAGTACAGTCCAGTAGGCACAAGCATTACATGCAAAAATGCTTTCTCTTAAATATCAAAAATACGGAATGGTAAATTAGGCTGTTACAACGGACACAATGGGGACATGTTATATAAATGAAATAGAAAGGTAGTTGGGAGGAACTTAGAACATGAGCATATTTTTACATCCATGCTTTAACATGGAACCCACTTCAGTTTTTGGTGCTTCATACTTTCCAGGCTGTTCTCTGATGTTGCCGTCTCCAGGTCTTACTTATTTGAAAAAAGGTTCCAAATTGCAAACCAACCAAAAACAGAAACAGAGCACCTTACCCCCTCAAAAAGAAAAAAACAAACCCCAACAAAAACACAACCAAAAAAAAACCAAAACAAAAAAAAATCCCCAAACCCCTTATGAATCACTTTTGACCAAATACTGAATTCTGCTGCTTCAGCTACTTCTTTTTTTTTTTTTTTAATTACTTCTTTAGTGATACTGGTTCCTGACTTGGATCTGCATTGCTAGACAAATATCTAGTGTCAACAGAATCTTCAGTCTTTTATGAAGTACTTTCTTTTTCTTGTATTAATTCATCTAAAAATGCATAACTTTTAAATTTAAAGACTTGATATCATTCTCACCCTAAATCACCAAATTGGAGATAGGCTTTCTAGACAGTAGAAATTACTTCTCTACATACATGCCATCTTTAACATTCATGTTCTAAAGATAAAAGATTAACGCATGTTAATCAGTATTCATAGTTTGGGGTCTCTTCTGTGGCCAGGATGCCCAAGATGTGAATGTTTTCTAGACTTCCTTTCCCTCAACCCTAGAATCTCCCTTTTCATTCTAAAGAGCAGCAGATTTTAACCATCATATTAGTCACAGATTTATTCTCAGCGATTTCTTTTTCACAGACTTGGGTCCTGGCCTCTGATTTCTCCATCCGTTGCTCCACATTCACCATGTGCCTGTCTAGTTTCCCAGCTTTTGATGAGAGGTTCTCTACCTTGCCTTCCATTGAGGACAATGTGTTCTGCATTGCCCTGAATTTCACATGAAGTGACTCCATCAGCTCATGGGGGGATCTGCTCTGCTGCGATGTGGAAAAAGTCGGCGAATCCAGTGAAGATAGACAAGATGACAGCATCATCTCAGGCCAGGGCACAGGAAGGCATGGACTAAAGAAGTTGTTCTTGTCATCCTTATCTTTATTTGGGGCATAATTTTGCTCTAATTTTCAATTGCAGACATCTTAGGTAACTTACTGAGCTCATCATAAATGAAAATATTTAAGAAATTAAAAAGTGCACAAATTTAGCAGAAATTTTGAATGAAAGCAGTTTTCCACACGAGTCAGGCTCTACCCCTGGTATCTCCCCTCACTCATTATACCACTTTCTCTGGTTTGATATGTGCACATATGTGCACATAGCACCACATTTCCTCTCAGTCAGATTGTCCGTGTGTAAGTTGTTAGTACTGTGGAATATAGTTAGGCATTTTGGCACTCTGCAGAAAACTCCCCATTTATTATATTACAAAGGTGTATGGTGTTAAATAGACTACAGTAATGAGAAAGAAGTGTGTAGTGGATTTCATTTTAAATAAATAGAAGCATTTTGTATGATACCTTGTTGTTTTGATTCTGATGGGAGTTTTGGGCGGGCATAGTAGTTTTTACATCTAGTGATTTTTTTCAAGCTGATCCAGAGCATATTTTTTTCAAGCATATTCAGAGTATAGCAAGTATTTCAAGGTTTACATACTGTGAAAACCTGAATAGAAAGAAGTATAAAATCTTTTGCTTGTTTCCATTATTCAGTGTCATGGAATTCTGTCTAGTACCTAGTATCCAGTGGGCCTGGAGGATCCTTTAAAATTTATGTAAGGAATATGTAGTAAAGTTTTATAGTATTAGGGAAGGTCTGTCTCATTTTAAGTCTGAGGTTGCAGTATTTATAATTGTATCATTTTGATCCAAGATATGTTTGGGGTAATATTTGAAAGAAATTGACATATCCTAATAAGAGAATTATTAGTAAGTAAAAGCAGAAGTTTTTTCAGTTAATATCCTCATAAGAATGTTAAAGGAAATATAAGTTTCTAGCTGGTGTTTTTTATTTAAACTAATTCACATTCTGGTTTTCACTTCTTAAAAATCACTTTGTGGTATCTAGACTATTAGAAAAATAGTTTTAAGTATGATATGAAGTGGATTTATATTCTACATGAAATTTCAGTGTTCTAGTATTGGGAGTGCTTTTTGTAAAAAGGAGCGTGGCTAAGTGTCTTCTTGTTTAGTCAAGCAGTTGGTAAATAATTTTGAGTGTCTTGTATTTGTTGGCAGGATATGGTTGTAACAGGTAGACACAAGTGTTTGATTCTTTTTATGGTCACTAAAGCTAAGATCATTCTTACTTTACAGTATGGTGTGTGTAGTCATCAACGAGCTGCTGTCTAGTAATTTCAGGGGAAATGGAAACACCATTTTTCTATTAATATTGTTCTCAGTAGTATGTACAGACCTGAGAGACATTACTGGGGAAGGAGGCTGGGTTTTTTTTTCTGGAGCATGATATGAATTAATAAAGTATTAAGAACCTCTTTGTCAAAAGATAACAGTATAGAAATTGTATAAAATAAAATCTGTAATTTTTATTTTATTTGCATTCATTCTGTTGAACTCTTAGGAAAAATAACATAAAGACAAATTTTATTTTTCAAGCAGAAATTAGAGTACCTGATCAGTTGGACTCAGTCTGGGAGCAGCCAGATTCCACACATGTGAATGGAGCTGACTTCAATCTCACTGTTCTGTCCATGGCTGAAATAGCTTCTTGTAGTTATGAAGCCAGGTGGGTAAAAGTCACCCAGTAGTTTGCTTGAAAATCTCATGCAGATAGGCATAAGATGTCCAAAACCAGTGGTTATTAGTGTTAAATTTATCTAGAGAAGAAGTTTCTGTTCGAAAGTTGCAGTTATATAGGTTGCTAGAATTTAACAGAGGGTCTTCCTTGTGGATGCTGCTGCTTGGTAGAAGCTGCTCAATAGCTCTCAAACCAACCTACGTATAACTTGAAATAAATCCCTTAAAGAAAAACCTTATGCCTTTCACTGTGATACTGTGGATTTTGTGTTATTGTTATGTCTTTGTATCAAAGTTGCAGTATTTTATAGAATTGATGATACATTCTTAAGGTTTTACTGCAAACAGAAAATGTGAGTACTGAACTTAAAAAACATTTTTTGCAGAGACTGGTGACCATCTCCAATGACCTAACTTGTAAAGGTTTAGAATATGAAACAACTTTTATAAATATAAGCACAGTGTTAGAAACACAGGGGGTTTTCCCTGATGGAAATAATACTCCAGAAGTTATTTCTTCATTGGAACCTTTCTTAGGCTTGCTAGGATAGGCAGACTTCTATTTATATCTCAAAAAGAGTTTGTTTATTGAGAGAAGCCTAATTATGTAAGCTCGCACCTTGGAAAATAAGATCTCATTACCTTAGTCACTGTAGTATATGTGTGGTTTTAATTTGAAACAGAAGATAGCAAGTGTGCTTTCTGGAATCTTTGTCTTTAGCATTTTCCTAAAGGCAGGTTTCTCATGTTCCATGGCTTACTATTACACAGCTAATTCAAATACTCTTTTTGCAGTTTTTTTTTAACCTATTAAATTTCTACCTCTTGACTGAATTCCAATTCCCATTTTTGTGGGAAAAGACAAACAAACAATTTGAAAATACTCCCTATTAATTTGTGGAAAAGTTTGCACTGTGTTTACTTGGGGTTTATTTTATTTAATTTTAGACAAGTTGGCATAAAGAATGGAATGTTTTTTGGCCAAGCAAAGAAGTTGTGTCCAAATCTTCAAGCAGTTTCATATGATTTTGATGCATACAAAGAAGTTGCACGGACAGTATATGAAATACTAGCAAGGTAATGTGCTGTTTGTTTGCACAAACAAGTTTGATCTTCATGGTAAGGTTATCAAGCATATTTTCTTTGCCACTTCTGAATGCTATTATTCATTTTATATTTGCATCTCCCACTCTTCAGCTTCAATGAAGCTATTCCTATTTGAGGTCTTCCTTTCTCGTATTTTTGTTATTTGGAGCACCATGCTTCTGAGCATTCTTTATCTTGAAGCCAAATCCTGTGAACAATGAACATCTGACTTCCAAATGAGTCATTGTTAAATTTTTACTGATTTATGTAGTGAGAAGCAGATCCCTGCTTAGAAGGGAGATCCTTCCAAGAGATGTTTTTTGAGTAATTTAAGAATGGGTTATTAGAATAACCTCTATTAGAAGCTACTTGCTGGTTTAAAATGCACTTGAAATAAAACTGGAAATTTGTTATTGTCAGTGCAAAATAAATACTCAACTCCTTCTCCAGCTGTCACTTAAAATCAAGATGCATGTTGAAATTAGTCTTACATTAGTAATATTACTGTAATTTGCTACTTTAGCATTTTTAATATCTAAGTGATATGTAATACAAAATTGGCGGGGAAATGCCACCACAAAAGGAAGACTTTTATTTGCTACATATTTGTTTTAACAGATGGTGAGCTGTTGCTGGTGTTTCACCTCCTTTACTTTGTGTTGATAGCTATACTCATAACATCGAAGCAGTCAGTTGTGATGAAGCACTAGTAGATATCACTGAAATCCTTACAGAGACCAGACTGACTCCTGATGAACTTGCAAACGCTATCCGCACCGAAATCAGAGACCAAACTAAATGCACAGCTTCTGTTGGGATGGGTAAGTAACTTCATTTCTGTTTGCAAGCAATGACTGCTTTTGTTAATGTATCAAACCTGTGTAAGTTTGCTGCAACTCCTAAGTGTTTGTGGAATATGTTGCCATTTACATTAAATTAGTGTGAACAAAAATGGAAGAAAGTTTTTGTAAATGGAAAGTTTTAAGCAAAAATGTATAAAATTTCCACATCACAAGATAGCACGATATTCTGAGTTGGAAGGGACCCACATGGATCATCAAGTCCAATTCTTAAGTGAATGGCCATCCAGCTATCACTTCTCCTTTGTTACCTGAACACTATGCTAAAATTCCACTCTTGCGTTCAGTTTTATGAAATGCTACTGTATTTTTCCAGTAAATAGAGAAATGAGCACAGATTGTGCTCCTTAATGGAGACAGCGGTAAGAGTTTACAGGATGACATGATTTTGCGTAGTTATTAGAAGGTATTGAAAGCAAAGATTTGTGTGATTTGTAGTAGGTATTGTACATGAAATCACACATCTGAAAAGACTTCCTTGATCAAGTCTTACTTAGCTCCTTCCTTTCTCTTTTCATTTTTTTTCCTGATTAATACTAGAGTTGAGTATCTGTACGTACCTATACTGAGTGTATATAAGTGTGTGAAATCCACTTGTGAGACAAGGTGAAATCCATGACTGTAAGCAGAATTCTTCCCTTATTAACTTTGCAATTGCAGTCACCGCTACAGTTTCACTGCTGTTACAGCAAATACTGCTGGCTGTAATTTGAAAGTAGACACTGCAAATATATATGAATATATTTCATTAAATTCTTGGTAAAAGCTAAAGAATTTGACTGTGCTTTCTGCATTTTTCCTTGAGTGTTAAACTGTGGCACTGTACTTGAGAATCAACAGAAGTGACCACAGACATGCTTTAATTTGTTGTTTTTACAGGTTCCAATATTCTGCTGGCCAGAATGGCAACTCGTAAAGCAAAACCAGATGGGCACTATCACTTAAAACCTGAAGAAGTGGATGATTTTATCAGAGGGCAACTTGTTACCAGTCTTCCAGGTACTCCTGTCTTTTAGAGGGCATTTTGCCTCCTGATATTAAACCAGTTTTAGCTTCAAATTTGTTTTCTAGATCAAACAAGATTAGCTGCTGTTCTATGTTTGTCATCCAAAATGTGGTAGACAGTAAAAACACATGGCATACACCTGTATGAAAACAGGCTTTATTATATTTTTTTATTGCTCCAGGAAAACACTTAAAAGCATTGTAACATAAAGCATTTCCTGACATGTAACTCTGTGTTGTTATTCAGTACATAATGTGACACTGGCATGGTGCAAGAAGTGCTGAGTAAGCACTCATTTATGCTTTTGGTGGTCAGCTGACCTCAGCCTGCATGTATCCACATATATTTAGTGTTAAATGTAAAAAATAGTATCTTTATCTGTTTAAGATTAAAAAAGGAGGGAAGGGCAGTAAAAAACACGCAGCCATAGACACTGAAATGGAAGATTGGTAAAAATACCATCCACAGACATGTACAGATTTGCCAAAATTCTCTTTATGTAACCCCTTCTGTGGCTAAACACTGTTTACAGCACAGTGCCATTTCTCTTTGGCATAACTTACGGGAGATATTTCTCCTCCAGAATATTACTCGTATAGTACTGTGCTTTGACTTTAATGTTTTAAAGTTTTCAGAATTCACTTGCATGTTCATAGTAAAAACATTTTAGAGTTTGTGTTAATAATGCCACCCCGCCGGAGAAACAAATTATCAAAAATTGAATCTGATTACCTAAGATTTCTGATTTTTGCTGACTTTGGTAATGTGAACTCATAGGATTAATATTTTCTGGAAGTAACAGGCCACCTCTCCAAAACCCAGAAATATACTTCAGTTTATCACACTTACATATGTGCTGTTGCCATGGATACCTGCAATTTCGAGTGCTTGGTAATTCAAAGCACAAGTGATACAGGTATGCTATCACTTCTACCTGAAATACTATTTTTCTACCCAGGAAGCAGTGTAATGGTGGTCAAAATATTTGTTGGTTTTCTTTTAGATTAAATCACTTATACATGAGGGGAAAACATATTACGTGTTGGACACTCTTTTTGGACTGAGTTGTTGTGGGGATTCAGAGCGATATAATCTGTAACAGGCAGTACCTTGTCAAGACAATATCCAAGCAGGAGTCATTCATATTTTACCTAAAAATAAACAAACATGCTGCAGTGTGACATCTTAAACTAAGTACATGAAACAGATTAAAGATACACCAGTGATGACAGCAAAAGTTTGCATTCAAACTATGTTTTATGAAGCAGAATTTATTTTATATATATTCATTTGTTAATTTGATATTACTTAATATAGGTTTAAAAACAAAAATTTTATGTAATCAGAACCTAACTGGCTTTGAATTGTATAAGGTTAACAGAACTAATTGCTTTGTTGTTAGGAGTTGGCAGGACAATGGAATCTAAGCTGGCTTCTTTGGGAATTAAAACCTGTGGAGATCTGCAGTGTGCTTCAATGTCAAAACTACAAAAAGAATTTGGTCCAAAAACAGGACAAATGCTGTACAGATTTTGTCGTGGTTTGGATGACCGACCTGTTCGTACAGAAAAAGAAAGAAAATCTGTTTCAGCAGAAATCAACTATGGAATAAGGTTTACACAGGTAAATTAAACTTGCTTCTTTTTTGCAGTGACTTCTTTCAGCTGTAGAAGAATCTTCTCATATTCTGATTATTTTCACTTACACTTTGATCTGTTAGAGCACCATCTTAGCCACGAAATAGAAATGAGGAAAATGAAGAAGTAGGAGACCAAACGATAAAATGGGAGGAGAGACTGCAAAAGTATTGGACTGAAAAGAAGCTTGCACAAAATTAGCTGGCTATTCTGCATTCGTTATGCAAGTCTGGTACAGAAAAAGAGAACTGCAGTAGGTTTGTCAGCACCTAGCATTCTCTTTCATTTAAATGCTGATTATTCAAAGATGCCAGTGCCTGAAACTATCACCAGCTGCTCCCGTACAGCATTTTTATTAGACTTTCACAAATACTGTTGGGGGGGGAGTGCTATTAACAAAATTGTATTTAAAAAGTAACTCAGCACTTTGTTGAGATCTTGAGTATTTATGGAAATGATAGGAAAAAAAATGAGTTTGAAGAGACCTGACGATGCTGCGTAGTCCAGACCTTTGCTCAAGGCAGGGGAAGCTAATAAATCAGGCCAGTTGCCCAGGACTTTATCCAGTCTGGCATTGGAAATCTCCAAGAATGAAGACTGCAAACTTCCCTGAGCAGCATGTTCCACTGCTTGACTTTCCTCATGGTGAAAAAGATCTTAAATCCTATGCTCTTCATCTTCTAGGTTTGTGCTTAAAGTTAGACTTGCAATTCTGTTTTGGGATTTCTAAATACATTTTTTAAAGACTTCTTTCAGCATTAGGATAGGAATCTACTATCTCACCTAACTTAAGCAGCCTACAATGTAAACAAAACACTTGAAGTTAAATGAGACAATTGCTTGTGAGTCAGCTTGCTCTTTTCAGTTTACACAGTCTGGATTGTATTAACCCTTAATGATTTACCTTCAGTATTTGAAAACTAGTAATTATCTAAACATGTTGGTTTTCCCCTTCAGCCTAAGGAAGCAGAAGCTTTCCTTCTGAGCCTCTCAGAAGAAATCCAGCGTAGACTTGAAGCTGCTGGTATGAAGGGTAAACGATTGACTCTTAAAATTATGGTCAGAAAGGCTGGAGCACCAGTGGAGCCTGCAAAATATGGAGGTCATGGAATCTGTGACAATATTGCCAGGTAACCACTAGGCAAGAACACACTTCTGCAGGATCTAAAATTTATAGGAAGACAGGACAGAAATTTCGAAGTACTTGATACTTCTTTGTCTATGTATCAAACTTGCACCAAAATAAGAAGTAGAATATTATTATCAAAAATCATCTGGTTTTGGATTGTACATTTGTGGTGGCCTGGTTATCAATAAGACATACATACTTATATATTGTTGGTGTACCTTTCTCTAGCTTTCTCAGTATTGGAGATGAGGGTTTTCTTAGAGTGTTTGAAGGAGACATATTTACATCCTGCACTATGACAAACATGCAGCAGCATTTATTTCTTTCAGTAACCAGCCCAGTTGAAAGGTTCTAGTGCTGCATAGTGTTCTCTCTCCCTGAGCTGTGTGATGTTGGGTACTTCGTGAGCGGCTTTCTGCTGTTCCTTGATAATCTCTTACTGATTGTGACAGAGTCAGTTCTCAGAGAAAATTGTGCTTTGTACTTGTCAAGAAAGATGTCTGATAGTACAGTAGTTCTTCAAGTCTAGAGTGCCTGGAAGCTATGGCAGTATTTGCAGAATGACTTGCTGCAGAAGACTGAGGGGCCACTTGGAGTTCTGAAGATGGAGCTGGCATCAGACACCTTGGACTGCAGTCATTTGTCTTAGTACAGACAAGTTTGGTAGTGTTGAATCTTGTGTTTCCTGTTGTTTTACCACTAAATCTGCAGAGAATTTTTTTGGTCCTAGAAGAGACAATGAAGTTCTGAAGTGGAGCTTAGAAAGTTGAATCTCAAAATTGCAAGGTCAAAGACTGGTGCCCCATGTTTCAGCTGTTCATGAAGGCAATCTGTTCAGGTCTCTTGACCTTCGCTGTTATATTTCTTCACGTAGGTGTAAGTTCCTCATCAGAAGTGCCTTTGTTTTCTTGTGTATCCTTATCAGTGTAATAAAGTTTCATTCTATCTGCGCTCCCCTTAGCACATCTCATCAAGATGCTCCCTGTAGTGGCTGCCCATCCCTGACGAAATGGGATAACCCAATTATTGTGCCTGGGTAGTCAGCTGATAGGTTGCTGTCAAAGGAGTAGGACCCTCAGCTTCCACAAGCAGTGCTGTTACTCCCATTCATTGTTCTTTGTTCCTTACTGATCAACAGGATGATGTTGATTAAATATTTTTTAATCTGAATTTTATTTATATACTTGCATGCTGAAAACAGAGAGATGTAATCTAGGCATAGGGTATCATATGCTGTTTCATACAAGATTTCATATAAGATTGTCATGGAACCTTCTAAATACACATATATTCTTCAGGCGTACATTTGCCTATCAGAGCAGTTGTTCCTTCAGTACGGGATGATCCTGGCTTTTGAGAGATGATAGGTCTTTTCTACTATTCCTTCCATCTTAGCTGCTTGTAACAGACTAATCCCTCCTGAACTGAAGGGTCATTTGCTCAGAGTTGCTGATAACAGAAGAGGTGGTGGAGTTCACAGATCACAGAATATGCTGAGTTGGAAGGGACCCCCAAGGATCATCAAGTCCAAGTGCTGGCCCTGCATAGCACCATCCACATGCCCAGGAGTTCTTTCAGTGGATTAGAGTTCAACAGTAGGACTTGCATGCACAGAGCCTGTCATGCTTGTGATCTTGTTACATAGAATCCAGTTGTAATAAAAACTGAAACTACAAAATTCATATTTCAGTATAAGAAGCTCATCACTTTTTAGAATTGGTATATAGATCAAGAAGAAAATCCATCAGTCTATACTTTTGTTTTCTGGCTGTCCTGAATTCTTAAAGCTGAAGATTTACTCTTGGCAGCCTAAAACCGTATCTGTAGTATTGAATGTGTGTTGAGATAGAGTTTTATTCCTTCTTTATTTTAACTAGTGCCAACGTGCTTGCTGATGAACAGATCAGTGCTTTGTACCCCTTTTCTGTGGTCGGGCATACTAATGTACACATGCCCTGAAATTTCCCTAATTCATGAAGTCTTCAGTAAGGTGAGGGGGCACCAAGAATGCAAAATTGTTCACACAATCGCTAAAGCGGTTCAGATGCTGGGATTTTGTTTGGTGGTGTCTCTGTTTCTGCTTCTGGCTTTGCAGTGACTTTGTCAACCCCACTCAGTCCTGGTTATGCTGTAGGTGCTGTATTTTTGTCTTTGTTAGAGCATTTCTGTTCAACCCAGTGAAAGGCTTTTTAGCAGTAGAAGGGTAAACTCCAAAAGTTGCATCCAAGCAAATGGATTAGAATCTCAGAGTGGTGTTCCCCCAAGTGACAGGTTTCTCTCTCCAGTTTAAGATTTTCTCTGTAGCTATAGCTCATGACCCATTTCTTGCCTCCTTACCTCACAGGTGAAAGGCTTGCTATGCTTTCTCATCCTGCAGGTCAAGATGCCCTAGGATGATAATCATAGTGCTACAAAGGATTCAGACTTGCAGACACACTTCAAATCAAATTCAGCTTTTGAGATTAAATGGTATTTTTACTGCAACTCTGCAACCCAGTCCTGATAGTTCAGCATAGACCTTTTAAAAATATTTTTCTGAAATGTTGTGTACCTTTAGACTCGTGGTGATATTGGTCCCCTTTTTCTTAAAAATACTAACATGTAAAGCTTAGGGAGATCTTCATATTGTTCACAGTGGGAGGGTTTTTTGTTTTCATATTGGCAGAACTAGATCTTTCCAGAGATCTCTTGGCTTTTCATGGTGGTTTCTGACAGATTCAAAAGCAGAGTAACACCATCAAATTGTTTAGTAAGCTGTCAGGATGGCGCCCTGTCAGAACACCAAACTTCATTTTCTTTATAGAGCCCACTCCATCAGAGCTAAAACTGCGTCAGTTATTTCAGTGAGAAGACTTTACATTACTCACATACATTTGATGAGCCACTTGAAATTCTGTCCTTATCTATGTCAAAGGCTAGGCCATTAGAGAATTCAGAACTGCTGATTAGAGAATACCAAGCACTGCTGCTGCCCTGCCATACTCTCAAGTGGTAATTTGTAAAACTCACAGCCAGGTTGTTTTGTGAGACTTGTTGCAAAAAATTGCCCATAGCTTGAGATAATTTGGAATTGTGTTTAAAGTTACTTGCCATTAATTCTAATTCCTTGTTGTTTGTAATCCACATGCACATGCCTGTATCTGCTTCCCGTCTGAGTTCCTTTTGAAACTCTTGCTGTAGACATTTGACAGTTGACAACTGAAATAGTACTGACCAAACTCTGTGTGAACCAAGCTTGAGTGAAAGATAGAAATGCACGAGTGTTTTTGTGCAAACTGTAAACTTCTTGTGAAATTTTTTGTCTAGCTTCGATAGATTGCATGTATATAAACATATACTAAATTTGACCTTTTAATGTGTGGACTGCACACTGAGAATGTTCATTAGTAAGTATTCTGCTTTTCTTATTTTTTCTGTAGATCATGCTTAGTTTTAACTACCTTTAGAAAGAAAGCACAGAACAAATAAACAGGTGTACTGTTTCTGTACGCCAAGAAATTATGATCTCTTTCTTTCAGGTCCTCTCTGGAACAAATACAGAATTTTTGTCTTCAGGATTTGTGAAACAGTTTCCTTTTTAACTATACTTGTTTATTCTTTCTAGGACTGTGACTCTAGACCATGCAACAGACAGTGCAAAAGTAATTGGGAAAGAAACTCTGAACATGTTTCACACAATGAAACTGAACATATCCGATATGCGAGGGGTAAGTTAATGGGAAAACTGAAATGCATTCTCTTTATCAACCTGCTTTTTTGTCTTTCATGGATTTTCAGTTCCCCATGGCAGATGATAAACTTAAGCAAAAGTTGAGATAATACAAAGCTTATGTAAATTAGTGTATGCAATCATATTGTGTTTTGTAACCTTTGAAAAACATAGTTACAAAGCCATAAATCTAAAAAAATAAATTTTTTTGTGGTATAAATTAATTCACAACTTGAAACAGCCTGAGGTAATGAAGTAGGACTGTA
The DNA here is from genome assembly GCA_013400235.1 of Oriolus oriolus. Lineage (NCBI taxonomy): Eukaryota > Metazoa > Chordata > Aves > Passeriformes > Corvidae > Oriolus > Oriolus oriolus. The sequence continues at coordinate 1,223,028 of VXBT01005721.1, read as the reverse complement.
TGTTCTACAGTTCTATCAGCACGTGTAAATTTTATTTTGTCTTAGAATTTTCTGTAAACTTTTGCCATACATTAATTATGTAACTAATACAAATAGTATTTGTAATGCCAATCAAAGATAGAGATTAAAGGAGGTTTTGTTCCAGACTGCAAGTCTTAGAGCAAGAAAAGTTACCAGCCCTTGGTTTGGCCTTTGTTTGAAGGTGGTTTTCTGGCTCTTTTGATTCATGGTTTATTTTAGAACTCTTGCTCATCTCAGTGGTTTTGTCATAGCAATGTGACCCCACAATGCCGCTGTTTTGACATCAGCCATGTGTTGAAATGGAACACAGAGAATTTCTGAAACAAACTTGCATTAATTTGTCATCTGGATATAGAAGTAAGGTTTTGATTCACAATGTTGCCTTGCAACGTTGTCTTCCTGGCTTGGAGTTGAGGAAATATTTACCATCCTGTCCCTATCTTTTTCTAGTTTATTATCTGTTTCCTTTGCTGACTTTGATTTGTGATCTCGTTCTATTTCACTTGATTTCTTTTGAGAGGAATTGATTCTTAAAGTTAGTATCCTCTTGTTTTTGGACATGATGTTTTACAAAACAGTGTACTACTGCTGACCACGTGGCTCTGTTGAGTTCTGGAGGGGCCATTCAGTTCTAGATTACATAATAAAGTCCAAATCTATTCAGGGTCCCTCAGTGGTTCTCCTTTAAACTGATTTCAGACATGCCCAGTGTATATGTCTATGTGGGAGCTAGTCCCCTTAAGCCTTATTTATACATGAGGTGAGTCATGCTTGAAAATCTTTTTCTGTCGCTATCTAGAAAAGATCCTGAACTGATACCCTTAGTTGTTTGCCCACACTTGGGCAGATAAATGCACTCAATTGTCCCATAGACTTCGCATAACACTCAAACGCTTGTCCTAAAAGGCAAAAAAAAAAAATCCCAAGGCAAAGTTGTATAGCACAACAAACACAGTAGTTACTCCAAAGGTTTCATTTAAGTTCTAGAACTCAAACTTAGAAATACTTCAAAGCAAAAAGATAAAAGCTCAAAGAAGAACTTTGACAGTGATGATGTCATATCCCATTATTGCAACTGAGAAAGTGCTGATAAACAAAAATCTTAGTATGTAATTATAGAAGAAAACCTGGTGGAAATATATGTACACTAGCTCCTTCATGCTTTCTGAGTCCCATATGTAACTTTTTCTAAGTCTCAGGTTTTTTTCTTTAAAATTATGGAGGATTGGCAATAAACTCACACAGTGCACCAGTGCAATCTTAATCAGACACACATTTTGAACCCCTGCTGATTTGGTATTTAAAAGTTAGATGAAAAACTAGGATGTCTTGAAAAATGAGGAGCACCTCATCTAAGAAGGACTACTTCTACCAAATACTTTCATCCACTGGGACTTTGCAAAAACAGTGTCTACAAGTCAAACATTAGTATTTATCTTATTTGTAGACTGAAGTGATGGATTTAGTATAGATTGTCCTTGGGGAAAAGCATTGCTTTTTTAGCCAGATTTAGTACTAACCACATTCTTGTCACTGTTCTTGAATTTGTTGGTGTCTAAGAAATTTCATAAAAAACACATTGCTTCATGATCCTGTTGACAGCACTTTTTTGTATCAGGAAAGTTAAGGTGGTAGTATCTTTGTAATTTCTTAGTTGTTGGATTGTGGTGGATAATCCTGGGATTTGTTTGGGATGTTTTTAGTGGCCGTTTATATGTATTTCAATATATTTTTATTTGGCGTCTCCCCCACCCACAATAGGCAACCAATTCCAAAGAAGGCAATGCTATTATGATATAATTACAAATTTATTTTATTTATTTTATTTATTTAAAACTTCATTAAATGAATGCATTTATGTTTTGGATTTAGGTTGGGATTCAGGTACAACAGCTAGTTCCCATCAGTAAAACAACTTCAGCTCACTCCACAGTACAATCTGGACATTTACCTGGTGGATCACATTCAGTTATTGATCTTTTTCATGTTCAGAAAGCAAAAAAGCGCTCAGAAGAAGAACATAAGGAAGGTCAGTAAGCTTTGTACTTGGCATGTGTGATAATGATCAGTTCTGAAGGACTCAAACATGGATCACCTTTTGGAATACTTATTCAATATTATACCAGTATAAATCATGCAACATAAACTTTCTGAGAGTGGGGTTTGCTGCTGCAAATGAAAACACTGCTAATAAAACTTTGTATAGGATTAGTCCAATCTTTTTCTTTGTTGTTTGTTTTAGTTGTTTTAGTTAATAATAACAGTGGATACTTTGAAATAGAAAGTGTTATGATTGTGCCATATACTGTGTAAACTCTTCAGCAGATAATGCTAGAAATTACCTTTTACTGTGTCTTGAATCTTCAGATTATTTTTAACTGTTAGATTATCATTCTGTATTTTGTTTCCATATGTATAGTATTTGTGGCTGCTATGGACCTTGAAATATCTTCTAATTCAAGAACTTGCACTTTTCTTCCATCTCGTGGTACTAATGTCACACCTGGTCTCAATTCTAATGCCAACAACACCGAGTCTGCTGTCAAGTGGAATGGCATGCACTCTCCTGTCAGTGTAAAATCCAGGCTCAATTTGAGTATTGAGGTTCCATCTGCTTCCCAGGTAAACCTGAGAATATGAAATACCTGCAGTATATTGTAATAACTTGGGATTGTCTGTCTTATTTGGATAGACCCCAAAGAAGCTCTTTTGAAATAAAAGAGTTCTAGTAAAGTACAGTGCACAATAACTGTTACTGATGCAAAAATATTTTGCCTTAATAAAATAAATAATGTTGAAGTTAGGATGCACACTTAACATTTGTACAGGATACCACCGTTTAGATGAGAGGACGGCAATCTTTGTTTAAGTAAAATATTTCTGTGGGATTTGGGGATTTTTTTTTAGGCATTTTTTAACAAAGGGACAGCCTTCATTATTTCCACCCTGCATGCTGTTCAAGCAGACATCTGTTAGAAGCGTGTGCTATGAAACTGCACAGAATTCTGCAGGTATTTGGGGTATAAGCAGATTTACTTGCTCTTCTGTAAAAGTCTGTAATTTAAGTGTCTGCAATTTAAATCTGTAAAAGCATTTCTGATAGTTTTTTAACAGCTTTCTCAAATATTTATCCATTTTTAAGATGCAAATTATGCGTTTGGCTGGAAACTTGATCCTATAATGCAATACCCAAGCCAGGTCAGGATCTAAAAGTAACTTGACTGAACAATGCGAAGCTCTGTACACTCAGATGCTGCCGTAAGAGGAATATGTATAAACAAATGAAAAATGCACTAGCTATGCAGTAGAGTTCCTAAAATTTTGGTGGCATTATGGTACAATATCTTTTTTTTTGCTTTTAACCATATTATAATCTGGCATGTGAAAAATTCAGTGCAGGGAGGGAGTGGTGAGAGTTAGTGCCACACTGCTCTTTGTATACTGTGCTGGAAAGTAAGAGCAAGATATTTTACACCCAGGATTCCCAGGAAATGATTACAGAATTATAAATGCAGCAAATTTGGAATGAGTGAATACAAACAGAACATGGAAGAGTAACTGAAGTGATTACCAGTACAGACAGCTTTCATCAAAACCTCTCAGTTACCAAGCCAAGTAGATTTTCATAGATACTTGTGGTTCTTCTCTGTAAATCCAGGATCTGGTCATAAACTCCAAATTTTCTTCTTAGAGGTAAAAGATAAACTATTCTAACACTATGAAGTCTTATTCAGCAGAACTTGGAGGCAAACATTGGCATTTCTCTACATAGTTTATTCAGCGTCTGCTCGTCAGTTGTATTCATTCAGTCACTTGTGCAGCTGTCATTGTGCACAGCAGCTTCTGGACACTGAGGGCTTATCTCAGTTGTTTCAAGTGAATAATTGATAGTAAGTAAACTATTTCATCATCCAACTCTGGCAAGTCTGACAGTGTGCAAACATACGTAATACCACTAAAGTAAATCAGTAACATGCACCCTAGAACTGTATAAAGAAAGAAATTAATTGCTTACAGCTTTGTGCCAGACATCAATTTAGTATTCATATCAACATGTTGCCTGTCTAATTTGAACTCAGAATTTGGGTTTCCTTATCATTAGGTAGCTATGGAGGAAACCTTATCTATGATCTTTGGTAAGAAAACTGACATTGTGAAAAGATAAAACTGACCATTCTTATTTACTGAGCTGCTTAGTCTTAAATTGCATTTTGCTGCTGCAGAATGTAACTCTCAGGTTCCTAAGGATGTTTGCATACACAGGTTAATATGTAGCGGGTTTTATAAAATTCAGAAACTATATATATAGCGCATATATATATATATACTATATATATATATATATATATAGTTCTATATATATAACTAATTTTTTGACTAAAAGAACTCTGTTACCTATTCCTTAGAAAAATCTAAATGCCTTTATATACTTGTAGCTAGATAAGTCTGTGCTAGAAGCTCTGCCACCTGATCTCCGAGAACAAGTAGAGCAAATATGCGCCATTCAGCAAGGAGAGAGTTATGGAGAGAGCAGAAAAGAGCCAATAAATGGATGTAACGCTGCACTTCTGCCACAACCAGTTGGAACAGTGCTTTTACAAATACCAGAGCTCCAAGAACCAAATACCAATATGGGAATTAATGTAATAGCCTTGCCAGCTTTCTCACAGGTAGGATATTTGCACGGTATCAATAAACAACTACTTTTCATCTACAGGAATTTACAAGCTCTTTCTTGACACAGCATTAACTAGAACCTGTGACTTCCCAAAATCGTTCTTGGTCCTTTAATGTCTTTTAAAAGTCTGCTTTTAAATGTTACATTATCTGTCAGAAACATAGTATAATAATATTTATTGAAGATTATAGTCATCAGTATGCCTGTGTTTTTGCTGTTGTTTTATGTAAAAGCCCCTCATATATGGTTTACTTTGCAATCCAGTCTGTAAATAGCTTTTTTTTTCTGTATTGCAGCTGAGTTACACTGAACCATAAGTCTGAAGCAGTCCTAAAATCTGCTTAGCTAAGTCACAGGAGACTCACTCTGTTTAAGTGTATGTTCTGATGGGGTAAAGCCAGCCTCTGCTAGCTTCTTCTGTCAATGTGGTTGTTTGTATCACACTCCTCAGAGAAGGGCAGTCATGGATAAAGGTTGTGCATGGTTTTTAAAGGGACTCATACATAGCATGTCCAGGATGAGAAAAGAACAAAGCTGGTTGTCAAAATAGGGACCTGAAGGGGCAGCAGGTAACAGTAATGATGCTTCTAATGTTACTCCACTCTTCAGTCCAAGATGGTGCTGAACAAATGCCTTGCAAAAATTAAAAGAAAAAAAAATTTAAAAAATCAAAGATTGGGTTACCCGGAGATACGCTGTCTTGCATTGCATCATTTAAAATGGAGCAGTGTTTTAATTTTTCTGTTTCATTGCACTTTTGCTGTTCTCAAATGAAGTGATACCACTTCATCACACTTAGAGATTTGTTGCTGTTTCTAAGGCATAATGTTGCTTAGCTGAAAAAAAAATCCAGAGAAAATAATGTAGAAATTCCACTAAATAGTTAATGCATAATTGTTATTTTCCTTACCTTGATTCAAGTCCATTGGTACAGAAACAATTGGGTCAATTTTTATTCCTGCAGTGCGAAGTTTGGTTTCCCCTATGGATTAGTGTGCAAATAATATTTGAGTTCTCTCCACCCCAGCTGTTTTAAATTTTGTAGTTACATCTGTCCATAAGCAAGATGTGTGTTAAATTAGGCTGTGCTCTGAAGTACACCCCTCCACACTTGGCTTACCACTCAGTACTGTTTCTTAGGGTGAATGGTAACTGCTTATGGCTTTCTATAAAAAAATTCCTTTTAGTTTGTTTTTCCTTTTCTGTCTAATAATTAGGTAGTGGAGAACTGGTTGTTATTTTTTAAAACAGCATTACTTTTTGAAGTTTTCTTTAAAAGGCATAGTTTACACTAGTTTTTTGCATTGCTTTTTTCTGTCTCTGTCTACAAATGTATTTTGATCCAAAAATGCAACTTAGTAGAGCAGCGTTTTTGTTTGAAGATGTAGCTCAAGAAGAATTGAGTACTTCCTATTTATTTGTCAGGGATATCCATACTATCTATTTCAGTACCTTATGCTCATACTCCAGATTTTCTCCTGAAAGCCATTCAGCTTTCTTTATTGGCAAAAGAAAGCTGACCATTTCCAAGAATACTGAGTTACATAGCAGCTTGCAGGAAACACAAGTATCAAAAGAAAAGGAGGAAGAAAAGTCTGATGGCCACAATGTTTGTGTTTTGAAATTTGAAGGGAGTGCTCTCTAAGTTAGGCTTAATCCTGCTCTTAATGCAGCTGTACTGGTTATCAATAGGTGAGTAAAGATGGTTAGTGTGTTACATGTTCATAATAGTAATTTTATTAAATAATTAAGAGTAATATTAAATGTAAATTTGGTTGTTTTTACAGACTGAAATATACAAAGAAGTTCAAGAAGAATTGAGTAGTTCCTATTTATTTGTCAGGGATATCCATACTATCTATTTCAGTACCTTATGCTCATACTCCAGATTTTCTCCTGAAAGCCATTCAGCTTTCTTCATTGGCAAAAAGAGGACTAATATTCACAATTTTCATTTTCTGAGTTAGGTCCAAGTTTAATACCTAGAATGGTATGGTTGAAAAGCTTCCTGCAGGCTTGGTGAAAAAAAAAAAAGCTAAACCCAGTTCATTAATACAGGAGGATTTTTTTTCTGTGTTAACATCAAACATGAACTTAATTCAAAAATACCATCTTACTCTAAATATAGACTGGCACATTTTTTCTCTTTAAGTCTTTGTGGGAGTGTATATGCTATGACTGCACACAAACATTTAAATCTACTTTGTGGCCCACGAAGCAGTGAAATCAGTAGTAATAGGTTTTGGGTATAGAAATACTGCCAACCACTCCAGAATGAGTACTGTAGCTACAGCAGATGTAAATTATGCCCTGCCATCTTTTTATAGCTTTATAAGGTTTGTTTCTCAACTCTTCATTCCTTTTGTCTGAGCTGAGGTTTTATGATCAGGTGCAAAGCTAATTGGCTGATAGTGATTTATACATTAGAAAACATGTGGAAAATTTCCTTTGTTACGTAAAGTTCTCCTTTAAAAGGAATCCAGATGGGTTGCATTCCTTTCCATCAGTTGCTGAAGTAATCTTAAAATTTAGAATAGCTGCTGTGTATCTCTGTAGCCTGAATCCTGTAGAAGTGTAGGATGCAAAAAGTAAAGATTACAGAGGCCTAGAAGTGAGTGACATTTGTAATAGTGGTGTTCGTGGTGGCAAGTTTTCATCTCATCCTTACATTGTCTTGACATGGTACAGATTCCTCCTAAGGAAAATGATACAAGCACATCAGAATACTGGTAGCTATATGGGGAGGTCATCCATGACTTTATAGAAACAAGGTAATCCATAATGTGAAAGCTTTCACATACCTGTATCACAGTGTTACGATATTGTACAATCAGTTACCTGAAACTCCAGTTATATTGGAGAATTCATATGAATTCAACTGATGGTTCCTCTAACTGAATTTTTCCATGTTATTCTCTGAGACAGCAGTGATGGGGGAACAGCAGAAATGCATCCTGTTTGTGTACTGCGTTATTTCTGCATGAGTGAAATGGCATACACAAAAAACAGTGTCAATTCAGAGCATTCCAAATCCTTGACTCTCAAATGCTTTACCAGAGAACGCTAACCTTTTTAAAAAAGTTTTATTAAGTAAAATTTATATTTAAAAAGATAACTTACACCTGTGATGTAATTGGCTGCATTCCACTACAGTGCTTTGTTCTGCACAATGTATGTGGTAATTGAGGTCAGAGCTGTTCGTGTTGCCTCCTTCTATTAGTGCATATTCTCTGTGGTGAAAAATTTGTGTTGACTCAGGGAGTTCTGAGAAGGGAAAAAATTTGTGCTAAATTGATGAATTTTAACCTGCAAGAGCATGTTCGTGTTTATGATCTGTATTTTTTAGACATCATGTGTATGAATTGCACACTGTATCTCCCTGCCATAGCGTACATGTTTTAAAAAAATGTATTCTCTATTGAAAATAAGAGACAAATTTTAATACATTTGCAGATTGACGTATAATAAATACAGTATCTCAGATAATGATAGAAATGGCAATGTGGCCTGAGAATAGTAATTGTAGTTTTGACTAATTTTTTGTTGTTTGTGCACTTCTCTGAATTTTACCAGTGAAATTAAGGGCACTCTGCCACTGGCAGATTTAATCTATTAAATGATAAGTTTGCCTTTTTCAGTTAGATTTTGAAGATTATGAGCTCTAAACACTGTCCAGTAATAATGGGAAACTCCAAATACAAGATGAGTCTGTCACTGACTTGCTACTTCAGACATGCAATGAGAAAAAATAACTGCTAATACAAGAAATTTTATTTTGTCCATGTGAGTGTGTCTGGCAATTGGCATCAAATTATTTCCTGTCTAGAATTCAAGTCCCTGGGACAGTTGCAAGGGACTGTGCTTTTATCAGTCAAGCAAGTGGCGAACAGCTGTGGGAGAAAGAGATTAAATGCTTTTGTGCTAGTTCAAAATATGACATAGCTGGACTTGGCTTTTCTTGTGAGACCATTTCCAAGAATAATGAGTTACATAGCAGCTTGCAGGAAACACAAGTATCAAAAGAAAAGGAGGAAGAAAAGTCTGATGGCCACAATGTTTGTGTTTTGAAATTTGAAGGGAGTGCTCTCTAAGTTAGGCTTAATCCTGCTCTTAATGCAGCTGTACTGGGTACCAGTAGGTGAGTAAAGATGGTTAGTGCATTATATGTTCAAAATAGTAATTTTATTAAATAGTTCTAAGAGTAATATTAAATGTAAATTTGGTTATTTTTACAAACTGAAATATACAAAGAAAATGTACGATGTGTTTTACAGTGTTTCAGTTATATCTCATTTATTTTTGCTTGGCATAAAATGTAAATACCTTTCTCGTGTGAGTGACATAGAAGGAAGCAAACGGTGCTGCTCACTGCTAAAATAATAAAATTAATCTTTTGTTACTGTTCAGGTGGACCCTGAGGTTTTTGCTGCACTACCTGCTGAGTTGCAAGCAGAGTTGAAAGATGCATATGATCAAAGGCAAAAGCAATCAGAGCAGCAGCCTGCTAACACTTCAGGTGAGAATATATAGTTGTGCAGTAGTCTTCTGGTATAGCAGTTGTTTGCTATCCAAACAGCTATGCAACCCCAAGTCACAAACTGGAAAATATAACCAAAGCTTCTCTGAAGATGCTGTGTTCAATGGAATTTCTGTATTTATGTTTGACAGACTGTCAGTTACAACCAGCTGTGGTTTCTGTTTGCAAACAGGTGCTCAGCTTTACTCAGATGGGTAATTTAATTCAGATAATTCAATTCATAGGGACTGTGGCACTAAACTTACCCATGTCCATATGTTTGCAGAGTGGAATCTAAACTTGATGTGTCTTGTGATTTAAAGTATTGCACCTTCTGAAGTTAGTTAAACTGTGTTCAGGGAGCATTCTCATGGTTCCCTGAAACCCATAGCAGTGGCATGGCTTTTGGGAGCTAGAGAGAGATACGCTGCATCTCACTGTATGTCTGATAGGTGGCTTTACTCTGAGCTAATCATCTGGGTCTCCTTTTTGTGATCAGTAGAAAGAAATAAGACTAATTCCCTGTGAACATGCTTTGTCATAAAAATAGGTTGTAAATGTTACTGGGTTGATTGCCAGTTGAACACTGTATTGTAATTATAATCACACACTGATTTCATAGCCAGTGGACTAGTGCAGATATGTTAGAATGATGGAATGAGAGCGATTTCCTTCATAAACTGTGAAAAAAGCATTGTGGGGGCTTTTCACTGCTGGCTTTGCTGATAACACTGGTGGGACAGTGCTCTGACCGAGGCGAGGCAATTTGTCCAGTAGATTCAGATTTCACCAGCTGCTTATATTCAAGCACGGAAATGCTCACATTAAAAAGCTTATGAATAGCTGAGTATCCTCCGAGTACACTTGAAGTCTAACAGTGCTTTTCGAATACTTAAAACCTTGCCAGGATCTGGAATGGTGTGTGTGTTAAAGTTGCTTTATCTAGGCTGTGTTTTCTCAAGTGATCCTTAGATTTTTGTGGAAGATACAGAATCCCCTTCAATGGAAAAGTATTAAATTTTAGATGTATCAACCACTGACTGTTCCTGTGTTTTTCAGTGTCAAAAAATCCCTTCCTACACCTGAAGCATACAACTATGAAAAATAAGAAAAAAATACGGAAAAAAAATCCAGTCAGTCCTGTAAAGAAGATTCAGAGTCCTTTGAAAAACAGACTTGTTGGTAGTCCTGCAAAAAACATGCCAGCTGCATCTGGAAGCCCACAGAAGCTAATAGATGGCTTCTTGAAACAAGAAGGAACAGCTGCTCAGGTACTTTTAACACGAACAGCTTTTGGTAAAGCTGTGTCTGCTGCTTTAGACTGAGTTCATGTTCGCAAATGCAACTATTTTTCTTTACTGGACTCTTTACTGACGCTTATCTCACTATGTATATGGTGTTCCCATATTTGTCAGACTGAGCATTATCCACTTCTGTGTTTGGAACAGGCAGAAGCAGTTCCATCAGCTTCGGATTCTTCAGGCCCATCAGCTCTGCAGACAGAGCAGCAGCAGCTGGGCTCGTTCAGGCCTCAAGCCCCAAACCTCGCTGGAGCTGTGGAATTCAACGATGTAAAGACGTTGTTGAAGGAATGGATCACAACTATCTCAGGTGCGGGATGTCACACTGGGGCTGATCTTGCAGTGCATCACAAGGAAAACTGCTTTGAGTAGGCTTTTTGTACTTTCTTCCTTCCTCCTTCACTCTTCCTTTTGCTGCTTATTTTTCACAGTACTCTAGAAGTCTTACTGCCTTGGCAGTCTTTGGAAGAACTTGATTCTTCCTAGCAGTTGTTACTCTGTGGTTTTGCCAACTCCTGTGTCTTTCTTAACATCATGAAAATTTACATGCTCTCTCTTCAACCCATGCGTCAGGCCCTTGTCCTATGCCTTGATGTTACTTGCGTCTGAGGTTTTCTGTGTTTTTCCAGCATATTGCAACCACTAAGGTGAAAGCTCTTGAAAGGGAATTCATTTTCTTCTACCAAGATGTAATTTTAGAGGCAAAGGAGTGCAGGGTTTGGGCTTTTGTCAAAATAAATGCTGGAAAGAACCCTAGAAAAAAAAAGTGCACAACTATGACACTCTTGCTAAATTGTGATTTAAATTATGTCAAACAAATAGCAACTCCTTAAAACCTCAGGAAATATGACCTTCCTACCCTGGACGTTATTATTTTCCTAAGAGTTTCGAAACATCCATTCCATTCTAAATCCCAGTCTCTTTTCCCTTTGGTTACTGCTAGCTTTGCTGTCAGTTGTTCTTACTGAAGTAAAAGAACAGGGCTACAAGACAGGTATTTCAGGACCTTGCAGTCCTGCTATGTGCACAGCTTCTGATGTCAGGAAGATGTGTGGAAATACAGAAATTGTCAGGTTGGCCCCTGTTATGCTGACACTGCAGAATATCTTTCCATTGTATTCCCATTATTCTATGATTATATTCTAAGTATACTTAGAGAAAATATCTCATTTTTTAAATGTTTTTTTTTATTACAGATCCTATGGAAGAAGACATTCTACAGGTTGTGAAATACTGTACTGATCTAATAGAAGAAAAAGACTTGGAAAAGTTAGATCTGGTTGTTAAGTACATGAAAAGGTAACTTAATTGCTAGTATTCGTGAACTTTAGACTATTTTTGTTATAATTTATACCCTAGATGCTTCATTGTGAAGCCACAAGCCCCTTACACATTCCATTGATGAGCGTTTTTAAGCTTAAAAACTGAGGCTAAGGGAAGAAGTTCGAGTGTTAAAATAGATAATTAGTGAAAAATTAAGAGTAACATTTTAGTAGTATTTCATAGAATCACAGAATGCTTTGGGTTGAAAGGGGCCCTAAAGATCACCCAATCTCCACTCCCCTGCTGTGGCCAGGGACTCCTTCCACTAGACAGGGTTGCTCAGAGCCCCATCCAGCCTGGCCTTGAACACTTCAGGGATGGGGCATCCACAGCTTCTCTGGGCAGCAGTCTTCTAGACAAAGATTGTTGTTTTCATCAGCATTGTCCCTTTTCTTCATCCTGTTTTTGCTCATTTTTTCATGGTATCTTAGACCTGATTTCGTTCTCTTGCTGTATCCAGAGTCTCCAGCCTTTAAATCCATTCCTGTTACTTAGTTATTGTGCTCCTATTACACTTCCCATGAGTTTATGGGTTTTTAATTCATTTATGACTTGCATACTACCTAATGCTTAACCATGGGGCTCAGCTCTCTGTGTTTTAGATCTGCAAAATACGTTTCACAAAATGAATCGGCACCAAAAAGACTATACAGCAGTGTAGAAAGTTCACTGGGCTTTTGTATTATGGGATATCTTTAGGCCTTAGAAAATGCAAAGAACTGTTTTATGAAATCTGTATAGTAAATTCTTTATAAAGCTCTTCAGAATTCTCAGAATGTCCCATTCCTGGTCCCTGTGTGTTGGATTTGCACTGGTGGCAGTGTGTCTCTCCAAACAGTGCACACTGACCCGTGTGACACTGATGTTACACCCTCCAAAGCTCTGAGTGTAGGAGCGCTCTGCTCTCCCGCAATACGGTGAGCCAGAAGGGAGCCTGAGAGTACAGAGCTGCTTTGTTTTCCTTGGGCAGTTCCTTCATTCGCTTCTAGTAGCTGCTGATTGTAAGAGTAACTCACATCATAGGGGGAACTCATAGTTCTCTGTGGGTCTCCATGATTAGGTTTTGGTTTTAGCAATAAATATAAAAAATAACAAAATAAATCTATACAAAATAATACAGTGCCCCAAACCCTATTATTTAAATGTGTCAATTGCACTTGGCATTTGTTGGAAAAAGAGAAATAGCATCTCTCTCTTGGGATGGGGAAGCAAAGATCAGGATTCAGAAGCTTGCCATTTCTGGTCTTTGGTATGAAGTTGGTGGAAGGTCACCCACCACTTCATTGACAGGCTCACACCACTGCCCAATGGAAGCATTCACAAGCTGCTGTGACACTGCTCACACTGGGAATCCATGGCATTAAGTAAGGCTTGGTGTGTTTAAGAAGAGGGGAAGGGCTTTGCCAGGACTGAATCAAAATTCCATTCGTGGGGAACTGTTGTGATGTTGTTTTCCAGTGGGAAGACCAAAAGTGATTGTAAAAAGGACTGGTTCTGTAATGGTAATTTTCAGCCTCTTCTTCCTTTTTCCCTTCAGGTTAATGCAGTCATCTGTGGAATCAGTTTGGAATATGGCATTTGACTTCATTCTTGACAATGTTCAGGTAGTTTTACAACAAACTTATGGAAGCACATTAAAAGTTATCTGAACTTGTAAAGAGCTTGATGAGAGCCTGGAGCTCTCTGCTAGCTGTGCCATAAGTGCTTGTGAGGTATTTGCAAAGTGCATGATAGTAATGCCCTGAGTTTTTATAATTTCAAATTTCTTTTTAAACAACAAAGTGTTTTGTACATTTCTTTTCAGAAAGTGCCAAATTTGTCAGTATTGCATGTAAATAATTGTGTTAAAATTCTTTTATTGTAGTATAGAATCTATTTACAAAATGTTTGTTTATAAAGTTTTATGGATTTTTACAGTGAAGTGTTTACAGTTGTTTAATAAAGAACTGTATGTATATTTTTGTACTGATTCTATTTTGTGATGCTTCAGTTTGAATATAGTGAAGCCCTTTTACTAAAGCTGCAGCTTTGATTCATTTCACAAAGGTTTACACAGTAGCACTGCCTCAACACCTGAAGGAGGCTGATGTACACATACCTGGCCACTTTTTGTTTCTTCTCCACTAACTTTGTTACAGATTTTAAGCTGAGGGAAGAACATTTGGTAATTTTCAGTTTCATCCTTCAAAGATTCAAGCCAGGGTGGCCCGAGCACCATCAGAGTGTCAGCTGAAGCCTGGGTGCTGTCTGACCTTGGGTGTCCTGTCACCTCTGGAGGAAAGCAAGTCACCCTGAAGTAGCATTGTGAAGGAGGGGGAGAGGAGCCAGCATGGAGCATTGTTCAAGCCTGCATCCTTCCTCTGCATTGCTCCTACTCAAGATAGAGCCACGTGTAAAACTCCAATTCTCCCCAGCCTGTGGCATGCATTTCCTTCATGCAGCACAACAAAGCAGGGTGTAGGGAGTAGCAGAAGCAAAAGACACGGTCCCATCACTGTGTCCCTGCTCGGGGGCTGTGCTTGCATCCCTGCAGTTCGTGTTTCGGGCAAGTCTGCTTTTTCCAGGCGTGCACCAGCCTCGCGCAGTTGTACTTGGCCCACTCGCTGAAGGGAGGCTGTTCGGGTGCCTGGAGAGAATGAAGAGCACTTGACAAAATCCAAGTTGGTAAGAAAAATCTCTTCTGAAGAAGTGGTGGGGGGAGGTGAGAAGTATCCCACATCGTGCTGGGCATAGAAGTGGGGGCATCAATGCAAACTGGAGCTAACCCTGGAGCAGGATTTGCACCAGTAGCTTAGCAGGAAGCACCTTGCCTAGCACAGGGCAGGAGCTGCTGCAGCTGACCATACAGCTGGAGCAGAGAAAGCTATGTGGTCACATCCCTGGCTGCAGCACAGCTTACAGCAGTGGCAGCAAGGTTTTAGCTTTAGGTTGTGCCCTTGGCTTCCTCATAGCAGACAGTGGGAGAGGCACCAACCTGGCAGCCCTCTACAGACAGGTGACGGATGAGGGAAGGGCAGGAGATGGCACTTCCCTTGACTTCAGTTAAGGTTTTCATTAAATCTCCTGTGCCATCCTCAGGGACAAGCTGATGAAGTACAGGCTGGACAGAGAGAGGGAAGTTTATTGAAAACTCTCTGGGCAGGCAGGCCTGGGGTGTGGTGGTCAGTGGTACAAAGTCCTGTTAGGGACCAGGCCCAAGTGGTACCCAGAGCCAGTACCAGGTCCAGTCCTGTTCATCACCTTTGTAAAGGACATGGACTTTGCTGATGACAGAGGGTGCGAGGTGCAGCAGGTGCTGGGAACCTCTTGAAGTGCAACACAAAGAGGTGCCAGATTCTGCTCCCAGGGAGGGGCCAGCTCTGCAGTAAGGCCTGGGACTGCCACCTTGCCAGGCTGCACGAGGAGGATCATCCCCAGGAGTCAATGCAGGTTGTTCCCTCTGCTCAGCACTGGTGAGAGGCACCTGCAGTGCTGAGCCCAGTGGGGGCTCCTCAGTACAAGAGAGACACAGGGCCACTCCCAACCGAGGCCCCAATGGTGCCTAAGGGAGTGATTTAAAATTGCCATCTTGAAAAGGACTCGTTCTTAATTAACTGTCAGGCTCTTTGCAAGTTCCACACCAGGAGCCTGCCAAGGTAGCATAGCCATTTCCCAGAGTTTTTACCAAGAACACCCTTATGCGTTTGAGGAAACAATGAAAAATACGTCAAGACCACACTATTTGACATCTGTGTTCTTAAGGACTTTTTATTAGTGTAGTTTTCATGATTGCATAGTTTGCAAAAGAAAATTTTAACAATTAAATGCAGTCTCCTCCCTGTGATCATTCTGTTCACCCATTGATGGGAATTTGCACCACACACCAACCATAGTGAAAAGGTCCTTTTCAATGGTAAGTTTAAAGGCTAACAAAAAAAATCCAGAAAATTAAATTCCATTTGCAAAGGAGGTGAGTTGTTAAATGTTCCTTTGTAATGGAGTCCACATAGTCTCAAACATAACTTCCAGATTTTTCCAACAAAAAAAGCAATCCAAGTGACAGAAGAAGTCTGATCAAACTGCACGTTGCATGTTAAACTCTTGTAAGTATCTTAAATGCTAAAAATCTCAGCTGCATAAATGCTCCTCAATTTTGTTCCAGCTTGTGCTTTTGAAGAGTGTGTGTTTTGCTCCCGTCAACATGAGCTGTGAGTTACCCAGAGACAGCCTGAGTAAGAACACATCAAGCTGTCAGCTCAGGCAGGGAGGCAGAGGGGAAACCAAGTTTTTGCTAAACCACCGCAGGAGGGTAGGAAAATGCTGGGATTACAGACTGACTCGCAGTCATCACAAACATCCATGCTGGAGCTGGTTCAGTCCCACGGTGCCAGGTGACTCCACAGCTGTATCAATGCAAACTGGAGCTAACCCGGGACCAGGCCCAAGGTGCTCACACCCCTGAGCAGCAGCTGGGGAAGAGATGCCAGCTCTGACCTCTTCTGGGACTTGTGCCGTGCTTAACACCTGGCCTGCCCCTCCCATGCTTCGGGAACGCTGACATCACCACCTTGAGCACACAGGAAGTGCATTCAGAGGAGGAAACGCCTTTGCTGGAACAGCCTCCACCCTTTTGCTAAGCAGAGAGAGGCAAGAGGGCCCCTGCCTGGGCCTTTCCACATCTGCCACAGCCCATGAAGTAAAACTTTGATTACTGAAGCAAACTGTAAAACAAATGGGCTGCTATGTCCATCTCCTTTATTTGTGGCTCTGCATTATAATGATTACAGGTTGACTTCCATGAACTGTACAAGCAGTAAAAGGTGGGCAGCTATGCTTTACAACATTGTTTCACACAAAGCAAATACAGAGATATCCAATTGCCTAATTTTCTATTTAAAAAAAATTCTATAGGCACAAAGCAGAAGAATGTTGGAAAAGAAAGTCAAGGAAAGAGGTATGCATAAATAAAGAAGTATTTCTTACATCAAAAATGTCCCGAGAATCACAAAGTCTGCAGAAGCTTGGTTAATCAAATACTGCAGTACTGCTCTCATCAGTATAAAAGTGAAAGAGCTTTAGTTCTGTAATAAAAACTCAATTTATTTTATTTTATTTTGGAGAGAAGGAGGGAGAAAGGGTGGAAGGAAGGTGTAAGAGAGAGAAGGGCAAACTTTAAAACAGCAGCCAGTATCAGGAAGGGTAGTAGGAGAGGTGAACAGGCACATTGGAACCATGGGAACATGTAAATTGACCACTGTCAAACCAGTGTAAATTTCTTGGTTTCTCATGGAAAACATTTTATCCACATATTTTCCTCCCAAACATATATCCAACACTGTCTTCAATATAGGACCTTGTTGGTAACTTTTTTTAGAACAGGAAGAGTGCATTTATTCCTGCCTCCCCATTGTGGTAAAAGTTATCTAGATGATTTCAAACACTTTCTTCAGTTCTACTATAAGCTGCCAGTCAGACTTCTGCATCTCATCCCTGAACCAGTCCTTCAGAGCATCAATGGACTGACGGCTGATCTGCAACACACAAGAGAAACACACAGGTATTAAAGGCAGCTTTCAGCACATTGGAAACACTTAATCTGAAGAAAGGGCAGGCTGCACACCAGGTAAACTCATTCTAAGCCCACATTTGCCACTGATCAGCTGTGTGACCCATCCCATGTTTCCCTTCATTTTCTCCTCACACCGTGTCCCTTATCTGGCCTTGAGGGGCTGCAGCTGGACAGACCATCCCACACCTCATGCAGTAAGGCCAGAACTGGAGAGGTCCAGCTTCCACCAGGGCCCACAGGACCAGCAACCCCACCCTGTCCCTATCCCAGGCCCTACTCATCCTTCATGTGTGGGCACACACCCCCAGCACGCACATGGCAGGGGGTGGCCCATGATATGGTGACTAAAGCAGCTGGGAGGGTGGGGAGCTGTGGCTTTGCTTCCAACAGCAAAAGATGGAGCAAGGGATCATCTCCTCATCCAAGCCCAGTGCACCATAATCAGAGCAACTGGAGGACTGCTATTTATTGTGCAATTTCAAGCACAGGCTGTGATGCCCTGGGGGAGTGCTGAGCACCAGCTCTGAGTACAAACAGTTGGCAGATAGTGAGTGTGGCATTTTGCCCTCTCAGGCACTCTGAGCTGCAAGGTCTTTCCAGCCACAGCCCCTCATTCCTTTGGGCCTCTGCAGGGCACCACTACAGACCTCAAACCACGGCTCCAGAGCCCTCAGCTGCACAATGCCACACACACAACCCCCTCCCAAGTGAATGTCAGTCTGTGACAGAAGGCTCCGCCCATGCTTTCCAGGCTTCATGCAACATTTCCACTTCAAGCAAGCTGCCACTCTGTCCTAAGCCCTCTCCAAAAATGCAGAGTGCTCTTACCTTGCTGACGAGGATATCTGTTGCTTCAAAATGTCGTCCATACATTTTAGGTGATTCCCCAGGAATAGGTTCTATTTTAACACACACTTCTTGGCCTTTCTTTGCAACATCCACTGGTTTGTGGTTTATTTCAATACTTGTAACTATTCCAATTTCAACAAACTGTAACACAATGAAGCAGCTGTAACACATCCACCAAACCTCTGTGCACACACCCTTCTCTAAACTCCTGTTTGTAGGCACAGACTTGCTGCAGGAAGTGCAGCACTGGCAGAGCTGCTGCCTCAGCATGGGCAATCAAAATGTAGAGCACAGCAAGTGCTCCACCCTGAAAAGAGCAGGGACACCAACCTCCCACAAGTCATCTGGGATATCAACTGGTTATCACTTAAAATGTCAGGAGGTGGTTGCCCCCTTTTTTAGCCACCAGGCGTGACAATTTTGCCTGTTACTCAATACCACAGCACAGCACTGGCAGCAGGGAAGGAGAGAGGTTGACTGGCAGGTGCCCTCCAGCCACACTTCCTGTGCCCCATTCCAGGGCTCAACTCTTCTGGCAGAGAGCAGGGAGATATTTGAGCACCAGAAGAAAGACTTGATCTACAAGTCTGAACCTCACCCTCCCGTCAGAAATCTGTGCACTAAGGAAAGGCATGCAAGCACTCCATGGTGCATCACCCCAGGAACTACCAGCTGGATCAAATGTGCAGTGGGAAGACGCCCTTACTTACATTTTTGCTAGGTACACACATGGGAGTCCCCTGCTTCACCTGGCCAGCCTCCACCACAACACCCATCACTATTGGGTCACGAGAGTTGAAAATGAACTGAGGGAGTATTTTCAACTTGCATGGAAACACTGCTATATGCCTGGAAGATGACAAGAAAAGGCACTTTGAAAGATATGCTGCAGCAGTGTATGTAACATTAACAGTTCTGCCTTCTCCCACACTTCTTGGGCATTCATTCTAGGAGTGTTACTTGGACAAAAATCAAGCAGGAAAAAACCTCTTTTCCAGTCTTGCTAATTCTAGTCAATACCTGATCTTCAAGAACTACAGGGAACAATAGTAATGCATGCTTGGCATGGATTTTAATTTGACAGGCTTGAACACTCAACTTAAACCAAGACCAAAGGAGTAGTAATTTTACAGTGTAACTAGAGCCTTACAAGAACACAGGAATAGAAATATTGCTGCCTCAACTCCAAAATGTCAAGATTTTTGTTTGCCAAGTGAACAAATACATTTAAATGCTGAGCTAAACAACCTCAAGTTGGGATCAATATGAAATGAAATACATTTTCATTTATTTTGACTGTCCTTATTCTACTGAAGACCACCCAACTACACATGATTCCAAAAATTAATTTTGGGTCCCTACAAACCCTTAAATGATTACATATTCATGTTACTGCAGTTGGAATTAAGCCCTCTACACTGGAAATGCATGAATATGAAACAACAGAATCCAAATCCCTTTAGTTTTGTTTTTTTAACTCTGCAAGACTAACCCATCTGTCTCAAACTAGGAAGAGAAGCCAAGTATAGAAAACAAACCTTAATAAAAACGCTCCATATTACACAATAGTTCTAGCTGAATCTTGTGTCTGCTGCACAGCTTTCACA
This sequence comes from Oriolus oriolus, assembly GCA_013400235.1. Classification (NCBI taxonomy): domain Eukaryota; kingdom Metazoa; phylum Chordata; class Aves; order Passeriformes; family Corvidae; genus Oriolus; species Oriolus oriolus. Next base: position 1,203,185 of record VXBT01005721.1, on the reverse strand, counting down.
GCTCTCACCCTACTAGGCCTAATTCAGATCTAAACTATTAGACTGGAGCACTGAATTCTTGAAAACTATCAAGTTATTGTCCTACCATCTTCCTTCTTTCCTCCTTTTCCATCAGAACTACATGCTACATGCTAAGTAATAAGGAAACAAGTAGTTAAATACAGCTTAATTTATACTAAAGTAAGAGAGAGACTTACGTGGGAAGCATCCAGAATATAATTGCTCATACTTACTTGAATTCCTCTTGCTTCTGTTTTTTGTAGTCTTGTCTATATTTTGTGAAGGCATCGAATAAGTGATAGATTATTTCAGCACTAAAGATACGAACTCCTAAGCTATCAGCCATCTCCTGTGCGTCACGTTCAATCCTCACATCGAATGCCAGAATGACGGCGTACCTGTAGGGAACAGAGAGCCCAACAGTTCACCAGACACGCCACAAACCCAGAGCTACGGCTGGCCCTTCCTGCAACACCACTGCACATTTATCAACAGAGTAAAGCACAGGTACTTACTGTGGGTCATGCTCCAACATCACTGATGCCTTCATAACATCTTTTTTATGGACAGGACCTATGTTAATTCCTGAATACTGTTGAAGAAAGTCACAAAAATCAAGTCACTAATCTTTCAGAGTCAAAAGGAGACAGTTACTGACTAAAACACAGAATCAATGGCATCACATAAAGAACAGTAGTACTTACTGGCACTTCTGACGTTTTAAGAAATTCAAGTAATGCCTCTAAAGAGCCTAAAGTAGAAGCCTGGACATAAACACCTTTCTCTTCTAATTTGATTGCATTTAGTGTCTGCTTCAGTTCATGTATTAGTTCATCCTTTAGGAAAAAAAAACACAAGAGAAAAAAATCAAGTTTTAGTTCTCTTGCTGTTTATGCCTCAGGGTAGAAAATCTTCCTGTTCATGTGATGCTGAAAATATGCGACAGCCATGGTGACAGGTCTCACCTGACAGACCTGCAGTGTAGGTCACACAGCCTATGAGACTCATGACAGTTTCTGGCATTAGAAAAGCCTGAGCTGTACTAGACCTGAGGATTTTGCAGGAAGGTGATCATATAAAACTGGGCAGATGCCCACCTTCAGAGCTGGTAACATTTCCCTGCAGACTACACATAACTGTCCCTAGCACTGCAAGTTTCTGCTGGCAAGGCTGTGCAAACACATGGCCCACGTTGTGTGGCAATGCCTTTGGCTGCCTGAGGATCAGTGACAAAAGCTAACACCTAAAACCATGAGCTGGAAAGGATCCTGAACACTCTTTAGGCCTGGGTACAAAACAGGGTGCAAGAGCAGCAAAGCCATTTCGTTCCTTTTAGAGAAGTCAAAACCCCACATTTTTTCAGAGCCCATGCCTTTTAACCCCAAACACTTAGCCTCTTCCTCTGGCAGATGAATGGGTTTTGCCATTGACTTTCAGCCATCATGTATCTACTACCAGCACTACACTTCAAGTAAATACTTGTATGTACACAGCAACAAGGTCTGTGTTTGGACATTCCAAAAGTTTGACCTCCCTTCAGAGGCACAAATAAGCAGACTGAAGACTAAAGGAAGACTACGATTAGAAGTAAATTAGCGAGTTTCCTTTCTAAATTAATTTCTTGCCTTTTGAAAACACAAAGCAGTTTTGGGTTTAGGATAGCTCCATCCTTTCCCTCTGCCGTTTCTGGCAGAGGACAAGTCACAAAAGAAATTTTGTAAGTCAGTGTGTAAGTCACAAAAGAAATTTATTACAGAAGTCTTAAATTAGCTTTGCAATTAGGAGAGTTCGCAAAACTCCACTAGTAGATATGTACCTAATATAATTTGATTAGAATATATCCATAAATTACTACAAACACCAAATCAGTAATTAACAGAGTCAAACTATACCACAATACTTTTGTTCAAACCTTATTCTAGCACCAGACACACCCCAGCAAAATGTCAGGGAAAAAACTAATGGACAAGATACTAAAAACATCACACCACCAAAGCTTCACATGAGCACAAGGCTAAAACATGTTACAGGAACAGTTTTTAAAACAACTAAAAACCCCAGTTATTTGCAAACTGAGCTCTCAACATTTGAGTTGCATCACGAGAGAACTCAAGTTACCCTCTGTGTGTTGTACTTCAACATCAGCCACCTCACCTTAAGGACTGGGACTTCATCCTCTTTATGAGCTACGAGCAATGGCAAACCAGCTAAGGTTTTTTCCAAATCTTTCCCAAGAATCTTCACGCCTTGAGCAGCAACAACCTCTTTGTGCTTTTCATACTGGTTCTGAAAAAGAGAATATACACATTAGCAAAGACTTCTGTGCTGGTGCACAACGCAGTGCTGAGCAGTGAAGAACACCATGGGGAGCAGTGAAGTGCAGCAGCTTTCAACTTTCATCAGTGGTTGTCTCTGCTTTGCATTTGCATGTCTCAGTCCTCATGCTCCTCTCCCTTCAGATACCCCCTGCGCCCCTGCCGAGGTGGGCAGGGCACGGGGAAATCTTCTAAAAGAAGAGAAGGGGGCCAAAAAGGAACATATACTGGAAAAGACCAAGCAGCAATAGGCAGATACTCACTAATAAAACCCCACAAATTCAGCCCCATAGGCAAGTGATGGGAAGATGCCAACAGCTTAACAAAAACACTGAAGCTTAGCTGACACACAGCCCAAGGCTCTGTGCAGGAAGGGCTGTCTTGCTCTCGCACCAGACACCATCCAGCCTTCTCATGTGCATAATTCCATGTTCAATTTCCCAGGTTCTCCCCTCATCCAGGGAAACCTCAAAGATCTCACACTCAGGGCATGGCTCTAAGACATAACAAAAACAGTTATCTCTGAAGATCTTTAAATTAACGTTGGAAGGATTTTCTGGTTTGTTTCCTAATTTCTTTTATTTAGATGTCCCATCCTTTTCTTAGAACTGCAAGGCAGCTTCCTTCTTCAGTAAACACTTTGTTCCTGCAAACCTCTAGCCCTCCACCTCAAAATTTGGGTCTTATTTCAATGATGACAATTCCACACGAACAAGCTGAATCAAAATGCATCCTCACTGCCTGCCCTCAAAAAAGCCAAACAGCTACCCTACGTCCACTTCCCCAGCTCAAGGTTCCCAAACCTTAAAGCTTGTCCTATTACATTCACCTAATTTATCTGTATGCTTTTCTTTGCCTTAAAAAAAAATCTGTGCAGACATTTATTCCTTCCCTTTTAAACAAGAAACATCAAAGCAGCTCTTTTAATCATCTTTGAATTGCATGTGTTAATCTTAATATATGTATTAATTTATTTACAGTCTTTTGTTTCTGTGTCTCCTCCTCATTTCATGGAAAGCCATGCAGGAAGGATCTCAAATTCAGGGTCTCTCCTCAGGGTAGTAAGACTAGGGCAGCAAAACCTCCAACAACCCTCAAAAATGCCAAGAGGCTGCAGATTCTGCAGAAGTCGTGGTCACTTCCACTCACCAATCAGCCCTAGAAACTCATGTGTTCACTTTTCTCACATCTAAGTGTGTATGATTTTTGTTACCAAAAAAAACCACTCCCAGTAATATTATAACTTTAACTCAGAAGTCACTGTAGTAGTACACCCCAGTTTCCATTTAAGATGGATATCTCCCTCTCACATGTAGCCACATACTTTAATCCCTTATTAAAGCATATACATCCTAATCCTCACTGCAAGGTTAATTCCTTGACCATTTTCTTTGCCACTGCTGTGACAACACACACCCCAACAGGAACATACAAGTACATTTTCACAGAAGACACCAGACACACCCTGCGTTGCCCTTGAAGCCCCCTTTAGATACTGTCAATATAACCGCATTCTACTACATTCTCTTTTTATGAAGCTTGATCTATTTTTTTCCTGGTTCTAAATGTCAGTATAGTAACCAGCTACCACACCTTAACTCGTAGCTCCTTCATAGGAGGAGGCAGCAGGAGACCTCTAATCTGAGTGACGATAGGACCTTCTACCCCAGGAACAATAATGGTGTCTCCTTCTCTCAGACGTCCATTAATCAGAATAACATCTATGGTAGTGCCCATGCCCGGCAGTGCTTTAACCTGAATGAAAGGGGAAAGAAGTTACTCCCTATTTAAGCACTTCAAACACACATTTTTTACCAGAAGGAAAGGCACAGGGAAGGGAGAAAATTCTGTATGAATTTCAAGGAAGAGTTGGTGTATTACCTCCATGACTTGAGCTCTCAGCTCCTGACACTCAGCCAGTCTCTTGGTCAGCATGGTTTGTGTGAGCTCAACAAGAAGAGCTATCAGACTTCCCATGCCATCCCCTGTGTGAGCAGAGGTAGGTACAAGAGAAACAAAAGTGCGGGGATCCTTATTCTCATAAAACAAGGCAGCATTCAAACCCTGGAATCAGAATTAATAGTTACATAGGGAGAAGCACATACACACATCATTATCAACAGGAACATTCAACCCCAGTCAAATACCACTGCATTTTTTAAATCCTGATTTAAAAAAACAACACTGTTACTGACAGTGTGCTGCTATAGAACATGAAGCCTCAATCCACATTTGGAAGCAGTGTGGGATAACTACAAAGCTAATTACCGCATCTAGCTTCTAGACAGCATTATATGTCACCAACAGAGGAAGTTCCCAGAACTGATGTGATTCATACCCTGCCAGCATCCAAGAGAAAAAGAGACAGATGGGATTCTCTCTGGCTATTCCCAGTGAGAAAAAGAACAGTGACAGAAAACCTCATCTGCTATTCATAATTCCACTGACCATGCACAGCAATTAGATATTTTACTCCAAATCAGCAGTAAGGATGGAGCAGTTAAAATTATGTAAAATGTAAAAACAATAAAGCTTGGTTTATGAGAAGTTAACACCAATGTGTCAGAAGAGATGCAACAGTTTTCTTGATATTCCAAGCTGTTTTGAGGAAAAGGGGAAAAAAACAAAACAAAAAACACCCACAAACCCAAAACAAACCACACCACTCACCCACCCCCTTTACTATCACTTTTGTTAAGCAAAGAACCTTGAATATTCCAACCTACCTGTTTTGCAAATTCCACTATGATAGCTTTTGCACGTTCTTCGAATTCATCTTTCGTATTTTTTTTCTGCTTCTTTAAGGTGACAGCTACATCTGTATCTGGACTTTTTTTCCAGTCATATAACCTATCAATCTTGAAAATACAGCAGTATGTCATCTTTTGCAGCTTACTAAGGGTGTCTTTATGCTTATGCCACATCATCAGTGAGAAATACTTTATCAGCCAACTTAGCCAGCCATCTATCTGCTCCAGTAATCAAATTAAATTGTTTTTAATTGCCTTAGCTGCTATATTGGCCTCTGTTTACGTCAGGCAGTATTACAGGATAGCAATATTACTTCAGATTTTAAAAATTCAAGCTATAGTAATCTAGGTTCCTATGGAAAAAGTTTATATGCATAAATTACATCAAGGTTAAAATAAAACATTCAGAAGAAACCTGTTTATATATTCACATGCATACAAAAAAAAACCCCAAAACCACAGAAGTGTTGTTGTTTTTCCTGAAAAGAGATGACACTAGTTTTACAAAGAACTTTTAAAATTTACTGGTAAATATGGACCCTTTCCCATGTTGCTACAGAGAAGGGACCAGAGTGGGGCTGTTCAAAAGACAACTGTTTCAGAAACACTTCCCCAAAATAGCTCCCAAAGCAGGACAGACTCAGCCCGAAAAACTATTTGCTGTACAAATCAAAACTACATCTTAAGGAAATGGATTATAACCTGGTCAAATAATACAACTATAACTTCAAATGTAGCTCTCAGCTATTTAATTTCAGGCTCACTGTAGGCCTTTGATGGCAATGAAAGACAGTTGGATCTTCGGGTCTGACCAAGACAGAACTCTCTACTACTCTGCCATAAGGCCTGGACACCTCTCACTCGAAGAGGTTGTTTGGGTTCTTTCAAAAAGTAGCTGGTTTTGGCAATGAGATAATGGCCTCCTCAGTTCCAACCACCTTCACTCTTAATGTTCCTTTCATTTTTTAAAGTATATTGCAATTTTTACACTGCAAACAAATAGCCTTCTGACATATCTCTGTCAGCATGTCAGATGGCTTCCAAAGTCCTTGGACATCAGTAATTTCCATATATTTATAATACAATTCATCAAGACATCACAAGCAGGCAGTATAATTTCTCACGCACAGGATGTCTAAAAACAGGGCTGAAAATAACTGGCTAGTTTTCCATCTAATATTGCAAAGCCCAAAACACTTCCCACCAGTGATCAACATTACTGCTCCATGGGCCTAAAGTCAGCCTGTCTTCAAGTCAAACTAACCAGTATCAATGGCTAAAATAAAGTATGACTTAGCAACGTGAAGCTTGTGTTGGAATTTTATCAGAAAATGCACACAAATCTATAGAAGTAGGCACAAGGGAAAAAAAATCCCATAATTGAAGTACAGCTTTCAGAAGTGTGAATCATATACAAAAGTTACATAAGGCAACAAAACTTACCAGTAAGGACTCCAAGAAGAACTGATTGTTCCACAAAGCTCCTGAAGAGCCATTGTGGTACCAAGGACACAAAAAAAATGCAACACACAGGACCCAAGAACCACCCCTTCAGACTTTACACAAACAATTCCAGTTCAAGGAAGAAAACAGACAATTGTCAAAAGCCAAATACACTATTAGAGTGGAGAAATACACTATTAGAATAAAAATCTATCCTACCTTGTTGAGAGCTACTATAAAGGGGCATTTCTTCGATTTCAACAGATTTATTGATTCAATTGTCTGTGGCTCCAAACCATGCATGATGTCAACTACAAGTATAGCAATATCGCAAAGTGAGCTTCCTCTATTTCTTAGATTGCTATGACATCGAAAGACAGAAAAAAAACCCAGTCATTTAGCAGCAGAACATTTATAAAAACACCAAGTACAATGTCAAACTTACACTGACAAACAAAAAGCTAAAGCTCATCAATTAGTTATTTCCCCTCAAAAATGTAAACCATTCAAATGACACTTTGTAATTTTCATTTAACAAAACACATTAAAGAATGTGTAAGCAAAACTAAGAAACTACTATTCTCCCAAAAGTTTTCATATTATTATATAGTTTTACAATGTAAGATATGTTCTGATCATTTTCTGAGCAACAATTGAAACAGTTAAAGTGAAATGCAGGAGTGTAAAATCTGAACAAGACTTTTTTTATATACAACATAAACACTAAGACTATCATGATTTTATACAATACAACGTAAACAAACTATCACATCTTTGTTGCCAAAAAAAAACCTGGCTAGAGGATGGAGAGCTATAAACGGTACGATGCCAAAGTACCAATCTGAACATTACAAAGGGCCCCACAACACAGCATTTCAATGCTCACAAAGGTTTATACTGAAAAATGTCGCATCAAAGTCTTAATCCTTCTGTTTTGAGATTTCACCCAAGATCTCACCTCAGTGAGTTCAGTTATGCTTGACATGTTTTAACCTTAAAAGCTGATTTAGTGGCTTGCCTGCATGCCATTGGTGTTCCTAGACAGCATTTGATCTCTGCTAAGACTCAGATGACTTGTGCAATTAGTAACTTCCAGTCTTACAAACTCAGTTACCTTAACTGGGACACTGAATGAGAGACTAGGACAAAAAGTTTTAATTTTTCATAGCAGAGTACTTAGGTCACCTGAAATCCTCACCTTTTTTCCTCCAGCTAGCTTCCTGCTTCCATCTTTCCTCTTACACTAACTATTTATTTACATGCTTTTTCACATATTCATGGCTCAATTGGCACGGAGACAGAAAATTAATCAGCTATAAAAGGCCAGCAATTAACCAGATATAAAAAGCACCTGCAAATGAAGCAAATCCACTTAATTCCTCTACTTTAAGTTGGTTTTGTTGGACTTTTTTTCAAATGAGAACTAACACAATGAATTAAGCAAAGACCTCACACTTTGCTAAAAATATCTCCAGATGCTTTAGCCATCAGTTGTGAGAAGTACAACATCGTGAGAAAACATTACCTGAAAGACTCATGTCCTGGAGTGTCAATTATCAGCATGCCTGGAATTTTTATGTTCTCTCTGTCAAACTAACATTTCAAAATATTAGCCATCTTGTAGAGATTACACAAGAAGGAAAAAAACCAAAATAAGAGCTAGCAATATTACTGACAGTCTGCACTTCAAAAACCCAGATACATATTTTAAGGCCAGCACCCTCTATAAACCAAATCAGTCACCCGTCATTTCAACATTAGAGAAATGATGCAGCACATTCCTCCAGGTATCAACTGGCCATAAGGTAGGTTTAAATCTATAAGACAAGGCAGCCTACAGAGGAAAAAAACATTTCAGGGTAGTGAGATGTACCATCCTTATCTTGATGATTCTCCCCTCTCCCCTAACTTTACATATTTAATAAGTTGAGTAAAATCTTGGAAAAAGCCATTAATACATCAAAGCTTTTCATCCAGCTGCCTCTGCAAGCAAAACAGGATACAGTATCCGAAACAAACAATACAGAACAGCTACTATTTCTGTAACACAATAAAATTCATCACCCACAAAATGACCAAATTTCAGCACATACAGTAAAGGGTAATAAATATACTCAAGAGGTCTCAAGAGTCTTAAGGTTTCAAAAGTCTCAATTTACAAACAAAATATTGACAAGTAAGCAGTCTATGTACATATATGCACTGTCTAGAACAGAGTAAACAGTATTTGCACATTTTTCTGAAGAAACAGCAATGCATTAACTGAAATTAACAAATGTATGAAAAAATGAGACAACCTCCCCTTTGGTGAGGGAACAATAGGAATTAAAAAACAATCAACCCCAAAATTAGAGAGAGGGGAAAGTACATCTGTCCATGTCAGGAAATCTCACAAGGCTGTTATTAATGTACATTTCATATTTTTTAAGATGCAGTTGTGGAAGAATTGTAACTTACATTTTTCACCATCTTGGTTTGTTCATTAATAGCTTCAAGAGGAACATTAGTTGCACCAATCTGCTGAGTGATACCACCAGCTTCACTGTCCTGCACATGAGTGTGGCGGAGCTAAAGACAAAAAAAGACCAGAAATACTTACATGTAAGAGACTAAAGCTATGTCTGAGCACACTCTAATTCTTTCTGTCTTCAACCAAAAAAAGCCCAGCATAAACAAGAAGCACAGGCAGTGCTTTCACACTCCACACCTTACCTTATCTAAAATTTTGGTCTTGCCTGTGTCTACATGCCCCAGGACACAGATAACTGGTGCTCTGAGCTTTTCAGTGTTCATATTTTTGCTGTTGTCAGCTCGTCGCTTCTATGTAAAAGACACATAAAAATTGGTAAGTATAAACCAAAAACCACAGCTCACCTCTTGACTTGGTTACATACAGACAAACAGAGTTAACTGTGGGACTTACACCTTCAAGGCAATTTAAGGCCTGTCATCCCTCTTTTAGTAAATCAAAAATTTTCGACTAACAGTTACATTTTTGTTTGGCTGGTTCTGGTTACAGTCTAGTAGGCTAAGTTGTTATATCCACTAACAGTAGCTTTGCTGATGGTGCATTCTGAACAAGCACCTTGGGTAAGGAAACCAAGAACATTAGCAGCCAGGAAAGCACTGAACAGTTCAGACACATTGTTTAAAACTTGAAAATATCTATCTGTAAAGGATAGCCTCTTTCTCCAGGAGGGATATAGAGGTGGAGGAGAGTAACACTGAAATTGCCATCTTTGTGGTCAAGTTACCTAAAAACAAATACGTTATCTTCAGACAAAACCAAGTATTTTTTCCTTAATTAACACAGTTTATGAACCTGCTTAAATATTAGCCCTGACACAGCCACCATTTTGACAAATTTGACAAAATTAACGGAAAATTAATCTGTTTGTTATACAACACAAGAATCCAAGTGTATCCTGATACCTCAATTCTCCGTTTAGCTTTGTCATAAGCACGCTCCTCCTTAGTGCGGTCATCATCAGAGTCATACTCAGAATCAGAGCTAATTTCCTTGCTGGGCCTTTTTTCCATAGATTGTTTTCCAATCGCTTGGGAGTCTGCCTCTCTCTCATCTGAAGTCTTTTCATCCTCATCTTCACTGCCTTCACTGTCTTCAGATTCTTCACTCTCTTCTTCCTCTTCCTCCTCATCATCATCCTCCTCCTCTTCCTCATCCACTTCATTTTGTTCTTTGACTTCAATATGGACAGGCTGGCTCTCTGCTAAAAAAAAAAAAAAATCTAAAGTAAAAATTCTCTATTAAGTTCACACTTCTGGGGGAAATGGCACCAGAAAGCAAAAGAGACTACTAGAGAAAAATGAAGACAGAGTAGGTTCTACAATAAGTGCTTGTCAAGACCATTTTTCAACTTCCAATGTTAAAAGAAAACAACTTTGTTTCATATTCAGAGTTGCTGGCTTGTGTTTTGAATCCAAAAGCAAAGCAAGTTAGGGGTGAAGAACAATATTATCAGCACGCTTACGTTTAACATTATTTGCAAACATTCAGACAATTCTTTAAAGTCATGTGCACTTCATAAAGGAATAATGCACCAACACCTTTTTAATAAAGCCGAAATACTCCAGATCATTACTATATGGATTCTGTACACTACTGATCAGGAACGCACATTTAAGCACACATAACAATCAGAACAAATGGTCTCTTTCATGCCTATAAAAAAGTTTCATCTTCAGGTTTTCTTAAGACTGTTCAGAGAAGATTAATATTTTTCATAGGAATTCTTCAATAAGCAAACAAAAAGAGTTATCAAAAACTAATTTTCTTTCTTTGAAAGCTTCCCATTTATAATCACCTGTAAAATCGTAAGAGGCAAGCTGATCATCACTTTAAAACCACGGATTCTCCTCCTTACAGCACTGCTGGCAGGCTCACTGCTCTTAGAGATTAGTTACATTTCCTTTCTACACTAATAGTCCATCAGCTTAGTAATACACTAAATCTAACTCCCAGGAAGGTTCTTTTTCTGGATCACATCGGCAGAGCCTTCAAACCCAAGCAGTAAGAAGTGCTATGTCCTCTCCAGGACAGTGGTACCAGACTAAAACAAATGCTCAATAAGGTGAGCAGCCCTGAGAACTCAAAAGCACCACAGGAACACACCTGTGCTGCAATGAAATCCATTCTGCTATATGTATCTGTATATCAAGCATTACACTTGAAAAAACAGGTGTTAGAAGTATAGGCCTGAGCAAGTAAAAAGTACTTGATGAACAGTCATTGAGCATAAGAAACAATGAAGACACTATGGAAGCACTAAGTCCAATAAGAAACTCGTGTTCAGGACAGCTCATAGAAATACATTTTTCTCCACCACTGGTAGAAAACATCTGAGAAGTTATCCCTGCACTCTTGCACAGTTTTAAATTCCCCATAAACATTGTTGTTGACTGCAGACAGAATATGCCCTTCAGCACACATGCACAGGAATACGGATGTTGTGGCAATTCTTTCCTGCCTTCCAAACCTTCCTCTCAAAGAAGCATATCATAGAATCATAGAATGGTTTGGGCTGAAAGGGTCTTCAAAGATGAACAAGTTACAACCCCTCTGCCATAGGCAGGGACACCTTCCACCAGACCAGGTTGCTCAAAGGCCCATCCAACCTGGCCTTAAACACCTCCAGGGATGGGGCATCCACAGCTTCTCTGGGCAACCTGTGCCAGTGCCTCACCACCCTCACAGCAAAGAATCTCTTCCTAACATCTAAACTAAACCTGCTCTCAGTTTGAATCAATTTCCCCTTGTCCTGTCACTATATGCTCTTGTAAATAGTTTCTCTCCATCTTTCCTGTAGGCTCCCTTCAGGTACTGGAAGGCCACAATTAAGCCACCCCAAAGCCTTCTCTATTCCAGGCTAAACAATCCCAATTCTCTCAGCCTTTCCTTGTAGAAGAGAACTTACTATAACACATGCACACTTAACCTTCACACCATTTTAGTCCCTCACTTCTTTGAAAACATCTCTCAGGGATGCTCTCCTAGATGTTGCCAGATTCATGTAATAAAAATACCACAGCTTTGGAACGATTACTAGAGAAATACAATACCAAGTAAAAGGTTTCCCTAAATTCCCAGAGGTGGTTTAAGCACATATTAGAGAAGAGGATTTTTACTCCCATAAAAAATTACAACCCATTTATTTTAGATGGTAACTGCACCTAAGAGTATTTCCAAAGGGTTGTCTTAAGCAGTATTTGCGTGGCTTCTGAAAGCTCTGCTTTTGAGAAAAGGTTCTTACATCTATATATCAAACTCACCTCACAATTTATCTAACAGAGCAGAGTAAAAATCTAAGTAAAATATTGTTTTCTACTGAAACAGAAACCTCAGCCCAAAGCCTCTTAACCAGAAAAATCATACATTTGGTATTTACATGCCCACCTTTCTCTCCATCTTCATCACTAACCATAGCTTCCCAGTCATCCAGACCTGTATCTTCTGTGTCATCTTCTTCCTCCTTTTCTTCTGAAACTAAGAAACCCAACACTGAAGTTAGAAAAATGGTCAGTCCAGCAACATACAATATTTTTAGATGCCTCTTTTTTTGACATACTGACAACTGCAATTTATAAGTTTGCTGTTACTATGATTCTATTGAATTATCTCCACATTCCATAAAAAGAAGATGCTGCATACTTAAGAAATGATCTCCAATTCTCTCCACAAAAATAATGTAGCGCTAGCATCTTTGCCTAGACAAACTTTTGTGAAAGACACAGAAAACCTAATCATCCAGTTCCTGTCTGCATATCATGCCAGTGCCTGCATAATGCCTGCCACACAAACCTCTACCACAATCACGATCCTTGCAAGGAGTTGCCCAATTAACAGTCACCACGTGTAACAAAGTGACAGAGAAACAAGAATACAAGTTACGTTAGAATTTTAACTAGTGAGAAAATACAAATTGTCTATAAAAAGGACACCAGGTGCCTTAAAAGAATTATACCATGGATTACAGAAGCATTAAACATATTCATTCAGCAGGAATTCAGCAAGATTTATTAAGAGACTGCAGCTCTTAGTAAGAGACAAATGAAAAAATGCAAACTTGCAACTCTCTCCAAAAGAAGCATTGTACAATATACATTTGCTGCAGCAGATGTGTCATAAATTTCAGCTCTCTGAAATTAAGACTAAGTTCCACACTGTTAAAATATTAGCTAGGAACTAACGTTCTGCCGGTGAGCCCTTCTCTTACGGCAATGGAATGCCAACCATGAGATAAGTCAAGCTAGAATCACAGGACACATTCAGCTTTCTTTTCAAAAGCTGCACATTTTGTCAGTATTTGTCTGACTTAATAATAAGGGTAAAAACTGAAACAGTCTCCTTGCTGAGGAAGAAGTCCAGTACAATGTGACTTTGACAAAGCAAGTACTGTATGTAGGCAAAAATGAGGGCTGATAACTTGCTGATAACTCAGTTTCACAAGCTAACACGTACCCTCTGCATTCAGTACTTGTGAAAGCAAAACATCTGGAATAAAGAATACAATCACTGTGAATATTACACTACCAATACTAGAAGGAGAATATTTCCTCCCTACCTCCACCTAACTATTGACAAAACAGACTTATAAAAGCAAATGAAAAGTCAGGGGAGCAAATAAGGCACTGAATGTGCTTACTGGAGATAACTGACTAAGCCAATTGAACGCTGGAGTTCACCCAGAATAAGGGACCTTTATACACTCATTTTGAGGCTTCATGTGTTTTACTCCATAAAATTTCAGCAGTTCCACCCTTAAGGAAAAAAAAAAAAAAAAGGCAGCTACCTCAAGAAAGGATGGTCATTTAACTCCATCCAACAAGGTATGATAACTATCATGCAGCACTGACACACAGGCTTAAGTGTTTGAAACTCATTAGCATTACCACTAACCTGGCTCTGCTGGAAGAGGAGTCTCTTCTTTCACTGGTGTTTCCAGTTCTACAGCATCTTCAGCTGGGGAAGCTACCTCCACACTTTCTGAAATTGCAAGACAGGAAGTTCATTGCTACATACTTTCAAAGTGCAAACTGACTTACTCAGACATACAGCTCCACTCCAGCTTATTTGGAAAACATTTGGCTTTCTAAGCAGTTGAACAGATATATAAGACAGGTCAGTTATTGACATTAAAAACTCCTCACTTTCTTTAAAAGACAAGAGAAAATGAAGTAATACAAATGAACTACCCATACTTCCCCCACTGTTCCATT
>VXBT01005721.1:1170957-1188915 GCA_013400235.1 Oriolus oriolus | reverse complement strand
AAAAGAAAAAAAAAAAAAAAGAAAAAAAATCACCGAGACAATTCAGAGAAGCACCATTTTCAATTCCTTACACACACTCCATAAATGATAAGCAGGCACATAACTAATGTCAAATTAAAAAAAAAAAAAAGAAGAAAAAATAGCTAAGTAAGAAACATATCTAAATTTTTTAAACTAAAGATTAGTCTTGAGAAGAGCCACAGTAATCCCCCCAAAGGAAAGTCACAAACCACAGAAGTAAAAAACTGACACATTCAACCTACATCTAAACGAGTGCAATAAATTTTAAGGTTTCAAAACCTTAGAACTACTCTTAGAACTACTCAAAGGTTTCAGAACCTTTGCACTACTCTGAACAACCTGCACCCAGGAGCTGAAATCTGTTTTTATACACAAGAAAACAAATGAACAAACTGTCTCCAGTTTAAAAGTACTAAAACTAGGATCAATCCCTTTTCATCCTGGGACAAATTCAGACTTAATCATAAGTCATTATTACTTAAACTACTTTGTATTTGACCTACATATGCACACAAAGCATCCAATGTCACATTCGTAAGAGGCCTTCACACCCTGTACATCTCTAACATTCAGAAGATCTAAAGACACTATTCAGGTTAAGAAAAAGTAACAGTCAAGTAGACTGTAAAACAAAGGATTAAGAGAGCAGCCTTCAAAATAACTTTAGGATCCTAATGCATCAGCACTTGGATGTGAGAGCAGGGATATCAAAAAAATCCCAGAGGCACCTTGAAGTGTAATTAGCTTAAGATTAGCTAATTTATTTCAGAAATAGTTCCAGAAATGTGACTAATCTATTAGGTCTCCCTATATGAAAACTACACCTTCTTTATTTTCTGGCTGCTGCTGCTTCTTCCTCTTTTTGTCTTCATATATTGGCCTCTTCTTTGGCACAGAGTCTTTGGATGGCACTTCAACACCTGCAAAACAGACAAAAAAAAAATTGTTAAAAAGAAAATCCAGGTAATTAATAAACATAAACTTTGGTTTAAATAAGAACAAGTTTTCCAAAATTGGAAGATGGAGGAAGAAAAGCAGGTTCAATGCATATTTTATCTTTTCTAAAAGTCTGAATTCAAAAGCTGGAAAACTTGAGTGAAGTATAGGTCTTCAGATACTCCTGACTGCTCTCAAAAAGAAGTCAAATAACTGGAAGAACGGGATGGCAATGAAACAAAAAATAAACAATAAATCCAATCAGATTCTACGACTTCAAGTTTGAAGTTATCACAGACCTACATAAAATGTCATGAACACATACCTCAGGTTTATCCATTTAAGGTCTGCTATGCAAAAACTCACTTAAAACCTGTCTGCCAATGGTCCTAATTTCAGACAATTTGGAGTAGTTCAGAGCCACAACTCTTCTTAAATGCTTAAGGTTGTTCAGCAGACAGCATTTTCCCTTTTGCTCCATGTTGGGAGGTTCATGGTTTTTTGTTAGTTTTGTTTGTTTGGGGGTTTGAGTTTTGGTTTGTTGTTGTTTTGGTTTTTTTTATTTTACAACACTGATGGTTTCAGGTATTAAAATAATGCCAGGTTCAATTCACCAGCTTCATCTTTGCCTCACCAGGAAGCGGGTGCTGTAATGTATGAAGGTATTCAATCAAAAACAGAAGTTTTGTGCAAAGACAAATTAAAAACTTAATTACTGCTGCACATTCAAAAAATGTTCAGGTACTGATTCATATTGCAGATTTAACAAAAAACCAGTTGTAGTGGCACATAAATAGAAAGATTCTAATAGCTACAGCAACGACCGAGGAGAAATAGCCTTTGTGTATGTTTAAGAGATCCAAGCATTTTACTGCTTACAGAGATTCCTACATTTATATATCCACCTACCAGTAAAGTGTCAGACAGTGTACTCTACAAATACAAAGACACTCAGCACTCACAAATTATTTTTTTTTAGTCACAAACCAGTTACCAAGAACAATTTAGGACATTTTACTTACAATATATTGGACAAATTTGCTTCATTGCAATAGAGACTTTATATTTCACAGAAAAGTAGGAAAGCTCTTACACACTCCTGCAAATCCCAGAGAAAAACATATCTTCCCCATGGACTTCTTCCACTGTTTTTGAAGCAAAACAATGCACTTGCCTAATTGAGCACGTGAATTAATTCAACAAGATCCAGACCATTGGTCTTACAAGACCTTCAGCACAGCCCATCTGCTTTTTCTAGCCTTTGGAGTATACCACTTCTTTAAGTGCTTTTTCGTAAGTTCCACAACTAACATCTTTAAACTGAAAGCCGACAGTATTAAAAAGTTGTATATTTAAAGTGTAAGATGAAAATACAGACACTTAAACCTACTTCAAAAATAAAGGGGAAGGGAGGGCACACACTGCCTTCCTTGACAACAGAGCACCTTTACATGGAATCACTCAGTACTCGCCCTCCTAGCTCCAGAAAAGAAAAAAGAATAAACAAAGGACGACAATGGATATGAAGTTTGGTTGGGTTTTTTGTTTTGGTTTGGTTTTAATTATTATTCAACTTTACTGCTCACCCTGAGCTTGGAGTAGTTTAAGAGTAGCCTCCGCTCTGGCTCTGGCTTCTCGTTGAGTTTTTGTTAGAAGCTTTCCCTCTTTCTTCAAACGCTCCTTCCTCTCTTTTTCCTTCTGTTTCTTTCTTTCTTTCCTCTCTTGTTCTAATCGTTCCTAGAAAAAGAAACATGCAGAAACTCTAAAGCTTGCTTTACACAAAAGCTGCTGGAGTATTTCTTTTTACGAGAAACATATTAAGGATTAATTCACCAAGTGCACCAGCAAGCAGACAGGTTGAGGTTACTCTCTCCCTTATTTTATCCTCCGAGTGAGATATACGGTACCTCCTCTTTGCGTTTTGCTTCAAGTTCCTCCAGTCGTCTTATGCGTTCTTCCTCCTCTCTTTTTGCCCTTTCCTCCTCCTCTTTCATTTTAGCCAAGGCTTCTTGCATGGCTTTAACTGTGGCTTTACTGGGACCCTTCTTCTTCTCTTTCTCCTTTTCTTCTTTCTCACCTTTCTTTTTTTTCTTGTCTTTTTTCTTTTTGTCTCCCTCATTGTCATCAGCTATAGAAAGAACAGGCATACATTCAAAGATCCCAGAAATTTCCAAGACACTCTAAGTACAATTTATGTTTCAAATATGATAAATAAGATCAAATGAGGAATATTTTCACTGGTTTCTACATAAACATTTCATAATGAAAACAATAAAACTGTCTCTTAAGTCATGGCCTGAAGTCTTAAAATATCAGAGTAACAGGGGAAGTGTAAAAGTACTCTTACTATACAGAACTCTAATCATATACTGTAATGAGAATTCACCACCTGGCTTGTTTTCTCATGTACCTGGAACAGACTACAGGCCAGAAAACACAGCCACCCGTGAGCCAACACAGAGAGGCAGACAAGGCTACCAAATATCCAGTATTCACAATTCAAAGTAAACCAACAAACTATCCTCATTGCCTGGCACCTCCCTGGCCTTATAAAAACTACAGTATTTAAATTACAGTTTTAGAAATCATGTTACAAACCTTCTGCTCCTGCAGGAGTCTCTCCTTTTTCCCCAGGGCCAGAGATTGCTGTCACTTCAGGAGAAGCCTTCTCTTCAGCTTTTTTCAGAGATTCCTTTGGCTTTGCTGGTTCTTTACCACCTTCCAGTTCTTCCTTCTCTTTCTGCTTCCTCAATTTGGCTTTTTCTTCTTCACGTTTTTTTCTTTCACGTTCTTTTTTTTCTGCCTTCTTCTGAGCTGCTGTTTTTAATTTGAATGAAGGCTCCTCTTCATCATCCCCACTTTCAACAGCAGGAGCAGACTTTGGCTTTTGGTTTTTCTTTTGTCGTTTCCTAGATTGGGAGACCTCATCTGATTCATCACCGCTCTCGCCTGTAGACACTCCTCCCCCACGCTCTTTGCTTTTCTTAATGTTAGTTTCATCTTCTGACAAATCCTGTTTTTTATTTGACTTCTGAGCTTTCCCTTTGTTTTTCTTAAACTGTGTCTCATGATCATCATCATCACTGCCAGAAAGCATGTCTTGTTTTGCTTTCTGAGTTTTTTTAGATTTTTTATCTTTATCTTCCACTTCCTCGCTGTCATAGTCATTTTCCAGATTGGCTTTTTTACTCTTTCCTTTCCTTTTTTTATCTTGTTTTGATAAGCTTTCTTCATTGTCATTTTCAACCTGGTAATTAAACAATGCAATAATCAGCCATGGAAAATTACTTGCCATCATGAGCTAAGAAGTAGCATTGAGATACATCAAGAAAAACCTCTCTTATTGAAGACAAAGTTTGAAAGCAATAACTATTCCTGCAGAGTGTACCATACTTCAGCCCACAATTAAGATTTATTCTGACTGGTTTTGAATAATTATCAGTATGAAGACGTGGCTTTTTTCATGATTGACTTTACTATGAAAATATGATCAAACATAATTAAAAGAACATGCTAGCTGCACGTTTTACATAGGATCTCCAACTACGTTGCAACACTAGAAGTACTCTGGCACAGAAGTGTCTCATACTTTAACTATTTCCTATTAAAAAGCCCACTTCCCTCTCAGTGTTCACCTTTCCTGTAGAAGGTTGTTCCCTGTCAACTTTCCCTCCTTGCGCCTCTATTGACAGTTCCTCCAGCTCCTTCAGGATATCATCTTCACTAGAATAAGAGAGAAGTTAGGGCACTTAAGTAACTGAGTTTTTGGATAATGGAATAAGATCAGGCAGCTGGAAAAAAACCCAAACTTACTCAAAATCTTGTTTCTTCTTCTCTTTTTTCTTTTTGCCTTTGGATTTCTGAGGCTCTTGATCCTTTGCAGCTCCTGCACCTTCTATCTCTGCAGCAAGGGCATCAATATCAATATCATCTTTTGCACTACAATGAAGAAGGAAAGCAAGGTTATCACTAGTTCAAATGTTAAGTTTACATAAGTAGAAGCCATCTGAATAAAATAAATAAAAGTTACAAAATCAATCACAAAACATATGCAATGCAGGAAAAAAACACCCCACGTTTAACAAATGGTAGGACTGAGTTACTGTTACCTTATTCCACTCAGTAGGAAGTGAAGGAAAAAACCTTCACATGTCTTCTACTTTAAGGGAGGTGGAACAATAAAACACATTCAGTTCTTGCAACACCAGCTTTAAAAGTTTAGCTGTGCAATTTGATGATAATTTCTTGGAAGAATGTAACTAGACTGTTTGACTTTGTTCATCCAAAAGATAAAGTTGTTTGGCCCTTCAAATCACAGGTGTCATTGATAGAAAAGTAGCCACCACAAAGTGTAAAAATAAGAAGAAATTTTGCAAATCACAACAGGGAATACTACTGAGAGGTATTTATCTGGTCCTTCAAACACCTTTTTGCAAACAAAAAAACTACTGTAGTTTTATTTAGCAAATAAGTGGAAGTTCTTCACAGCTTCCAGCTAACAATAACAGTTGCCTATGCTTTGCCATCAGACTGAAAATTTTATTACCTTTCATGAAAAGAAGTTACACAGATGAACAGAGTTCAGCCCCAAGCCAGACTTTAAAGCAGATCATAAAAAATACCAGTGTAATTGGCAAGCAATCATTTGTACCACTTGCCTCATTATTACCTCTCTGAGGCCTAAGGAAAGCCAAAAGAAGTTTTTGTCTAGACATTTTACCACCTAATCACACTCACAGTACTACTGTAAGAAAGGAGACTTATTCCATGCTTCACACTTAAGAGCTTCAGTACTCAGAGCAAAACTGGTCTGATGCTACTTTTAGCACAACTTGCAGTTTCAAAACCTATTTAATCAACAAGCTGTTAATATTTCATTTAACTCCCTCTTAAATACCTGGGCAGAAAACTGTTGTTTTACAATTTCACTGTCTCATTTATTAGCACCCGCTCAGGACAGATCAGCCAAAGGCTGACTCACCAAATACCCAAAACTATATCCAGAAAATAAGGGAAATGAACTTCTTCCAGATTCAGGACTTTCAAGATATTAGCAAATTCTAAACTACCAGAGCTTCAGTTTTGCCAATTTATAAACCCAGAAGCTGAATCTTAATAAAGAAAAACAAGTATTTAATTATTCAGCTACAGATTCTAAAATTCAGTACGTTTCAGTTGCAGCTCTCTTTGCAAAAAGCAAAAGGCTGCATTCTTTTGCAAGTGAATGCTGACACTCACAAACATTTTATCCCACATATTGGGAATTTGCAAGTCACCAAACACTGTCTGTATGTGACAACAGCACAACTAAGGAATAAAGTACTTCATTTATTTAAAGGCCAAGATTGATTATTTGTATTTTTAAGATCTTGTATTTTCTTCTGGGTAGACTGAACAAACCAAATAAAAAGCAGCACAACAAAGTAGCTCACTGTGCAGCACCTCTATCACCAGAGATAGTTCTAGTCAAGAGAAGAAAAAACATACCTAAAATATACCTAGTAACACTCCCTCATGTGCTGACTTGACTTGGTATCTCTCAAATAGTAAATGTAAGATCTCTACAGTAATTCTCACCTCTCTCAAGAGAAAATACACATTTTGGCCATTCTCACCCTAAGATGATTTGATGTTTCAGCAATTTAAGAGCCATTTTTATAAGCAGTTTAACTGGCTGTATACCGGGGTAACAGCAGAAATAAAAATGCCATTCACTTCTACACCTAGAATTAAAGCCTTAATGTCAGGCTAACTACACTACGTCTAGGCCTACACATAGGTCCTTAAACTTGTTTTTGCATTAACTGCTGAATATTAAGTTTATTAAGCACACTTGCTTACCTCCTTTATATCTAGGAGTTAATGGAGGAGTCTGAGTCCTATCCAAGCTTGAAATAGTTTGAAAACACCAAAATACATGCTCTATTACTACTACTTCCAAGGCTGTACTGCTCCCATTACTACAGGATCTTTATTTATTCCTATTCTGACCTTGAATTCCCTTACCTTTTAAAACTCTAATAATATTCTACTAAGATTTCATTTAAAAGTTGAAAAGAAGATTAAGAAGATGCTCCTCCTAATTCTGGGAGATGATCTTATTCCTTCTTATAAGGAACCCAGTACATTTAGATATATAACAGGAGAGCTTCTTTCCTATGGGCTTTGTTAGATACACCATGGACCTTCTTCCTGTAAAGGTTTTTAAGCAGTGCCCCAACACACATTTCAGAAACCCAAACACTCTTTCAGGAACCTCCTACTCCAAGATCTCCAAAAAGTCTCCATTCAGCCCTTACTAGGGTCCAACCCCAAGACAGCCTGATACTGGAACCTGAAAGGACCAGAATGCTCAAGCAGTTTTCAGTTTTGACCTCAAACTGCTTTTGCATGAAGACTTAATAAACATATCTCCCAGCCTCATTACCTTAGACCATTCAAGCTCATAATGCTTTGCACTAAAAAAATAACCCTGCATTTCCCCAACACAAAAGGCTCAAGGAGATCTGGAAAGTGTTAAAATGAAAACAAAGTGCTACTGCACTGCTGAGAAGGAGTTATTTCCCTGATTTTCCTTAGTCTTTGTTTCACAGGTGAAGCCTAAGCCACCTCTGTTAT
Source organism: Oriolus oriolus (assembly GCA_013400235.1). Lineage (NCBI taxonomy): Eukaryota > Metazoa > Chordata > Aves > Passeriformes > Corvidae > Oriolus > Oriolus oriolus. The sequence continues at coordinate 1,181,340 of VXBT01005721.1, read as the reverse complement.
TCACATACTTTGATACCACCAGCCTCTATTTTTGCTGCCAGATATAAAAGCAGTTTTGATATTGCTAAAACAGCATTTCAGTGCATTAAATTACAGCAGGAATTAGGTGTGTGTACTTCACTCAAACCTAAATAAGCAGTTTTCAAAAAAATGGCTGCAGACATTTTTCCATGAAGCTCTGTGCCTAAGATAGGGCAAAACTCTACAGTGGGGAAAGACAAGTCACATTAATTAAAGGAGAGTGCAGTAATCAATAACAAGTATACAGAGATCACTACATTTCAAATACCAAACAAAATAATTTTTCTTTATAATTACATCACTAATCAAAAAGAAAGTGTTCAACACTTCCCCTACACAATTTCACTGCCTTCTGCCATTTAAGCAGCATTACAGTAATGTAAATCTTTAAAATAGCACACAGAAACCTTTACATATTTTACACTGAAAAAATATTTACCTTAACACCCTAGAAATTACATTAAGAAATCAACTGTTGCCCAAAAGGCTTTTACTATGAGTTGTCTGCATAGACTAACGAAAACCTGTATTACATGGGAAAAGCTACTTAAGGATTGATTCCTGAATATTCACTGGGTCACAAGCTAAATGCTGTGTTAACACCACATTCTGTACCAAACCAGGATCAAATACACCCAGACCATTTCAAGTAAGCGTTTGGAGATTTTTAAGAGAGACATGGGCAACAGAGGATGTTCAGTAACATCTCTCACGCAAACAAAGCATAAAATTAGGCCAGTAACCGAAAGCAATACCCAAAACACAACCTAAATCGCTCATGTTACATGTTATACAAAATCAACAACAAATAAAGCTACAATTCCAAATCCAGCCTATAAGAGAAAGTATGAAATTTCTTTGAGTGTGAAGATTAAAACAGATAGGAAATAAAAGAGCTGTCACCTACCGCTCCTCAGTCAGATGTACAAAGACATCCAGTAGCTCTGCTATTTATAAGATCCCACACAGTTGCAAGCTATTGAGTCAGAAAAGTGAAAAAAATCTTGTGACTGATAGATATAGTCTGTAGAAAAAAAAACAAATCTCTGCTGTGTTTCTCTTGTTATTACAGCAAGGAAACAGTATTTAAGACTAGAAACACAGTTTTAAAACAAACAAACCAACCCCTCAGCTATTATATCGCATCTGCCAAAAAAATACTAAAAACACCTTAAGGTGTTGGGCTTATTTTATTTGAGGGGGTGTTTGCTTTTTTTAAATATGAGTAACAAGCACAGTTTCGGATCAAGTTATTTTTCTGATGCAATGGCCTGCAACAGCCAGAACCTAGAAATTCCCTGTGGAAGCCATCTGGAGACCAGAGTTGACCCTAACACAAACTGATTTACAGATGCTGAAATTTATGTTAATCCTAGTTTCCACATTCTAGGGTTTACTTTAGTCTTTTACAGGCATGCTTTCCCATTTTGCTTAAAAAAACCCCTCACATAGTGAAGTTCATGGTTTCTAACACTTAATCACAATTAGCAAGATGTATTTTCAAATTTTCAAGTTCCACCATTTCTTTCAGTCTACAATATTACAGGCGTTCATCAGTGCACCACTCACCAAAACGGAAGCTGCCATGCTCCAAATCAAGACCTAAACTTCTAATTCTCAAATAACACAAAAAAGATCAATGCTCCCTAATAAAGTATGTCAGAACAGTTACAAGTACGCTTTAACTATTTATCACTTCTCTCTTCTATGGAAGGTTAAAATCTTACTTCAAGTACTGACACAGTTAATATATTCATCATTAAGGGATTTTCATAGCGTGAACCTGCCATATTAAGGACCATCTGCAATATAATCTCTGTAACACACAAATCTAGGCATGGAAATTTGAAAGACTTCCTCGGCATTGCCCAGGTAAACAAAGTCAAATGCAGGAAGACAGTACTACAGCTATTGAAATAAGAGTTAATAAGCTTTCATCATTTTTCTTTGCTCAGTGAACTTCTGCAGCTAGAATGCATAATTGCCCTTCCTTGCCAAACAAGCTCCTCCAGCTTTCCATGCCAGTTCTAGAGAAGGAAAGCCAACTGACCAACAGCATTTCACTGACTCTATAATAACAGACAAGCTCATTATATTAGCAAGACCACCAGCAAACATGCATGTTTTCCTCCTATGCTTTCTTAAGACCACATACAATTAGGACTTCCAGTACACTTATTACAGTACCCACAACACATATCCCCAAACACTGAAGAAAAACTTCATTATAAACAAGCACTGTGCAGCTACAAGTGACAGAGATGGCATCCTGACTAGGCAGCAGTGAGATAAAGGGCAAAGAAAAACTACTAATCCATTCATGGACTGAAAGAGTGGAGCAATAGGATTATACAAAGGAGTTGAGTTGCCTTCATTCATATCAATTTGACTCTATGGAAATTAGGTAAATGAAACTGCAGAAATTAAATGGAAGAATTCAGCTTAAAATGAGACAAGCCCTAAAAATCCAACTTCCAGCTTTGCAAACAAAGTCGACAGGATAACACTGTCCTGCTGAAGCCAAAACTAAAGTGTACACACAGACTAAATGATTACAAGCACTTTTTGATCCACTGCACTGAGAGACACAAACATGATTACTTATGCTTGCCTTCGTCCTACAGTTAACATGCTAACTCAAATCATGCTAAAAATCTTTTACTTCGGATTGGTTTTAAGCTGTCCTGTAAAGACGAAGTTGAAATGTAAGAAAACAGTGTACAACTAAAAACAGACTGAAACAAAGAAACCAAAATTCGATGTGCAAGGGGCAGAAGAGTCAGCAAGCTGACACAGCAATTAAGTTGCATCACTGCTGTGAACTCACTGCCCACATTCCTGCATAATCAGAAGACTCATTTTTGCTGAGGCAACCTTGGAGATATTTCATCAGTTACATGACACCAGCTCTTCTAACCAACTTCAAAACAACATCACTGTCATTAAGTAATTTTCTTTTGCTTAAGAAAAAAAAAAAGTCCTTGACCTTCAAAAAGACTGAAAAGAAGCTGGACTATCTGTTTCCATGTGTTTGGTTTTGCAGTAGTTTTAGACCAAGTAATATTAATACTTTTAGACAGATCTTTACCATTATTTCCCTAGAACACCTTATCCATCCTCCACCTATGTGAGCTGTAAGCCCAGTAATTAGGATGCATTTCTAAATACAAGATTATCCAAAACCAGCAAGTTACCAGTGCTGAATGACATACTTGTCGTTGTTTTCACCTGTAGTATTAAGATTGTTTGAAAGACAGAATGCCAGCTTAAGTTCTTCTAGAGCCACTGGTTTCAACTGTGCCAAAACATAAGCCACTTTGGAAGTAATCATTTAGTTGCTCAAAACCCCGCATCACCAGCTTGTCCTTTAAGTGGGTTATGAAATTAAAAATGCAGGCATCTGCTGGCTCAGCAAGGCTATTCAAAACACGAAAACAAAACCCTGGCCTTTTTCTCATTTTGGCCTATCAAAGTACATCAACACTACAAGCTTCTTTCAAATTGTTTTTTCTTCCACTGAAAACATTTAACTTACATATGACCGAGACAGTTTGAAATTCAGGAAACAATGAACTGTGCTCCTTCCTCAGCCCAGAAAGTGAAGGACTGTCCACGTGAGCACCAGCTATGCAACCCACCACTGCTGCTGAGAGTGCTTAAAGAATAAAAATAAAAATCACAACCCCAGAAACAGGGCACCCTCCTCTTGCCTTTTCCACAAACTATGGTGTAAGAGAGGGGAGAATTGACTTCCTTGCCCATTCCTAGCCACACTTTCCCCTCTCATCAGCTCAGGCAATCCTGTGGCCATAAGTCCTTGCAGAAAACCCTTTTTGGGCAGCAGATCAAAACACACACCTGATTAGCATTGTGGGCCCATTAGCACTGAATGCACTGCAATGGAAGCAGGTACAGCTGGCAGCTGGGGACAGCACCAGTAACACCACAGGGTTTGAAATGCTCAACAGCTCAACTGAATTGAGTTTTATGGGAAACTACACTTTTGTGATTTTTTTCATAGATGAAGGAAGATGGTGAAGCTACCTAATTACATGAGAGACCAAGGAAGTAAAATCTGACTAAAAGGGTAATTGCTTTTCATTCAGGCTCCCTAGACAATGATTCCATTATTAATATTAAAGAGTCATGCCTTCTCTTTCAAGTTTGGCTGAGGAAAAGGAGTGGCATAACTATCAGCTAAGCAAAACCTCCTGAAAAAAGAGATAGAGAACTACATCTTTAACCCAGATTCTAGAAAAATAAGAAGTCTCCTCTATATAACCCAAATTAATTTAAAAAAAAAACCCACAAACAAAAAACCTCCAAACAATCACCTAGAAAAGAAGAAAAAAAGAAAACATCACCAAAGGAAAAAAAAAAAAAAACCACACCACAACCCCACAACCTAAAATTCCCATTTAAACAAAGACATAGCAAAGCTTCAAGATAAAAAGCTTCTGTTGTGGCTAGTAGCTGGCAACACAGCTCTCTGGAATAAAGCAGCTCTTCAAGGTTCAGATTATGTGTTTACATCTCAAGAGAATAGGATGATTAAAAGCATGGAATATGAAACACTAAGTAAAAAATTAGCAGTTTTCCCTAAACAAGTTCTTTTGGGTTTTTTTAGTTTAAGAAAAGTGCAAAGATAACAGAAACTACCACCAAGTTCAGTGTTTCACAACTTCCACATCCTATTCATGTCATTGTATAAAATTGAAATACACCACAAAAACACCACATCACAGCTACACTTCACATTGCCTATAATCCTGAAGAGAAAATGATGCCCACCTACATTAACTATAATTAAAACCAATACTTCATCTTACAGCATGTATTTAAAGAAACATATTCCAGTGTTAAGATGCAGATTCATGTTTAACATTTCAAANAACCCACTCTCACATCAGTTCAGTTCTATTCAATTTAGGAGAAAAAGAAAAAAAAAAAAAAAGAAAACCCAAACTGACACACAGGAAGAATAGTTCATCGGTGCTGCAAACACCAGGATCATCAAAAGACTCCTGTAAGGCACCAGCTGCTTTCAGGCCAGAACACCCACCAGATTGTACTGCACTTTTTCAGCCAAATTTAATGACTGAATTATGTGCACACATAATTTGTGTGCAGAAAATTAATTCTTCTACCAGTCTTAGGGGACTACTTTTGTGGACAAGTCAAAGGGAAGAGCAAAAGGAATGTTATGCAAGCATTAAGAATTAGTAAATTGGAGACTGTGTCCAGAACTGTAACCTTCCCTCCTAAGCAGCCTCTAAGTGACAAACAGCACAGATCAAATGTACAGTGATGCACAGAGTCAGAAAAACATGACAGCACAAATGCAATTAAAACCAGCAAAGGTTTGTAGAGCTTGTCTGGCTTGATGTTATGAGTGCCAACAACAACAGCAAAATTCAACTTGCCATAAACCTCTATTCTGAGCAAGGCTTTCCAGAAGTCTTCAGAGAACTGAAACAACAGATTCTGCAGTTCCTGATGGTTTGCAATGTACTATTTTCATACTTTTCATAAACAGTAGTCACACAGGAGATTTAAATGCCTTCATGAAGATAATGAAAAGAATATATTTCCACAAGAAAAGCTGCTTCTTACAAACTCCTGAGTGTAGTGCAGGTTTTTTTGTTTATGTTGCCCTTACCACAAGTATTTCAAGATCCTTATAGACTTTTTACAATGATGCTTTGCTTTAAAATAAAATCCAACAAGTATATATAGCTTTCTTATAAATATGAGATGCCTGTGTTAAAAACCATAGGTTTGGGGGGAACTGAAATACACATTTGCATAGAACAGGACAACAAATTTCTGTAATGGCGAATTTATTTTGCATTATTTTACTCCACCTTTCAGTACAAAATCTTCCATCTTCCAAATGAGACTGGCAAAACAGGGATTTCAAGGGTTTATCGGCTGTTCTCCTTGATGGAGCTGCAGAAAGCTTTGCTTGTGGAAATATTTCTGAGAAGCAGAAAACTTACAATGACACTCTAGCATACAGAATGTTTCCAAACTACATTCTAGCTTTCACAGAACTTCCCTACACAACATTGAGAAGATTTTACTAAACACACTAATAGAAAAGAAACTGAACAGACTGACTAGCAGACAATACCAGGGATTTAATTTGTAGAACAGAAAGCAATACACAGCATCAGTAAGAGCACTGTAAGTCTTATTTTAGTAGCAGTGTTCACTCTTGGCTGCAGAATCACAGCAGCACCTGTAACTTCTAATAAGCATGAATGATCAGAATGGAATGCCTAGGCAACAGGTCACATTATTAAAGGGCAGAAGAATAAACACACCTAAATACTACCTACTGGAAGCTAAAGAAAACTATTAAGAGAAAAGGAAGATGACTTAAAGCTGGGAGAAGAGGAAAAACACATTAAAAGCTAACACCATCAAAGGGAAAGATCCATATTCTAGGCAAGCAATAATCTGTAACACAGAGTACACAGCACACTCACTAGGAAATCTACAGCAGCAATTTGAGGCTCAGATTCAAAGCAGAGTTCTGTAGTTCATAACAACCTTTCTTCACACACATTAAAAAAAGTATCCTAACTAAATTCCAAATAAAGTAGGATAGAAACTTGACATACCTTCTGCAGTTACAACCATATCAAAGAACCAAAGCATAACACTACTCCCAGAAGGAGCTAGACTATACATCAGAACACCTGCTCTTCAATTAGGAAAGCTGGAAAACGCAGACACCTCATATTTTTATTGAACTATTTGCTATGAAGTTTCATTGGAAAATGAGTAATCACCACAAACACAAAAATTCCGAAGAGGGAACAATTAAAGCAACTTCCCTATGGCTTAGGAGCTATTTTGACCCAAGACACTCTCCACCTTTATGAAGCACCTAACACACCACAAAGTAACCATGAATCTGACCGTTCTAGATAAGTATGTTCCTCACTGGCAGATGCACAGCAATCAAGCAGCGAGAGTCACTTAAAGAGATCCAGAACAGCACAACAGAGGTGCCGGTATAGTATGAACAGATTTGTAGTGTTCAGGTAGCAGTATGTATTCATAACAGGCTACAGTCTTGCATTTTCATTCTTTTCCTGCTCACCACAGCTATCATCTCACTCAGGGTCTTGTTACAGAAACAGGGTATAAGTACATAGGGACAAAATTCATCCTCACCCTCATTTCCCGGCACACTTCCTGGACATACATTAATACCCATCAGTATGACCGCTACCATACTCAGCGGAAACAGGGGATGAGGAAACCCCACTACAGAAGTCAAAGCTATGGGGATAAGGGGAGAAAAGCAGAGTAAAGATTACTTGTACCTTACATAATTTGTCTCAGTGTGTCAAGCAGAAAATCTCCTTCCTGTCACCACATCAATTCTCAAACAAATATTCACAGCACAAACATAACCACCTGCATCTTCCCACATGCTTCCTCTGCACTACAGGTTGTGCCCATGAGCATGCCATATGCTTTGGGAGCTGCAGCCAAAAAGGATATAAAGGATTGTACCTATAATGTAACTGTCAGGAAAGAAAAGAGGAAAAGGAGGAAATAAATAGCACAGCACTACATGGCACAGAACTGAAAATGCAGCAAGCAAATCCAACTGGAAGCCTTTGATTACACAGTGCCATTCCTCTCTCACTTTACCAGAAATGGAAGGGAGACTGATGGGGATTTTGGAGCTCCAAATTCAAGGCACAGATGCAAACATGCAGTGCATCCTCTCTCTCAGGAGAACTTGGCATTCACAAGGATGTCACCTAGAACCAAGACCACCAGAAAAAACAAAAACCAGAAGTTACCTCTGCAGGTAACACCTATTCCAAAACATCACTGGCCTTCCAGGTCCATCCTCACTTCCATCTCTCAAACTCCCTGCTATAAAACGCACCCAGTCTAACCATCCTGTCCTCCTTTCTCAAACACATACCTGTTTGTATTCTTCTTCCAGATCATCCCTCTCACTGCCATACAACAATGTAGCCCTGTGACAGTGCTGTCACCGCTAGGAGCAATTCCTAAGCTCAGTACCGCATTTACAAGACCTCGGGACTAAAGCCTGTCAAGGCTTATTTTGGCTGAACTTCTGACCTGCCTGCAACTGTTCCTTGATTTAGCTGTGACAGCAATTTCTCTAATTAATCAGGTGCCTATGCCTAATTGATTCTACTTTTGTTTACCTGGGCATGCTGCAACCATAATTTCATACAGAATCAGTGACAGTCACTGCACAGAATGAGATATTCACAACTTCACAACAATAATGTAGTGTAGAGAAATACAGGCCTGGTACAGGAGCAGTGATCTTGAGAAAGGAGGAGACAGGACACAGCAGAGCATAGGCATGGGATAAACAGAGGGCTTCTACAGACTCTGCACAGGACACCCCACAACTTGAGACACGCCGGCTAAAAGAAATGCAGACCTGAACAAAATTGGTTTTAGGGGTTACAAACAAGAAAGAAATAGTATTTAATACACAGTCCCTTTCACTTATTTGGATGTACTGTGGAGCTAGCCAGTGGAGGTAGCTGACCACAGAGCTTCATGGAATAACCAGTGAAGAGCAAAGTCACATTAGCAAGCATATAAAAATGATCTCAGGTGGATCCTAGAGAGGAAGATGAAACCACAACCATGAGCAATCACACGCTCCCGGTGAAGGACACCTGATGCTGACAGCTCTCTGCAGCAGCTCTCCACCACCATCAGGATGAAATCACCGACCTTAGGACTTGGCAACAGGGAGCACAACTACTGTAACTGCACTGTTGTTCTCTCTTTTTTGCGACATTTAAATCTGAAGTTATAATCATTAGGCTCTCAAGATTTCAACTATTCCAATAAGAAATTCTTGATCTTTCCTTTAAGGTGTGCTTCCATTTTTAAACACAAACGACATTTTGTGTGTAGCACCCCAGAGAGGCCTGTGCTCAGTAATTTAAACTGAGAAATATGTGCAGAGATACACAGAGAGAACAAAGTATCCAGCAGGTGCCAAGACTCTCAAAGTGTTCCCTGCACACCAGTCACTACCCCCGAAACAAACAGCCCCGAGAAGCAGAGCTCCAGTACCTGAAGGCTATACACACATCTGGCATCTACCACACTGCGTACAAAGATGAGCACTTTCCTCTGGAGCACAAATATTCAACCCTTCCCTCTTCTTAAGTCACACTCAACTCACCTCCTTCCAGAGGTTCTCCCAAGATATTGCTGTGAAATACAGCCCGTGAAACAAGTTGATAACAGCAGACACTAAAAAGCGACACAGATGGCGTGGCAATAGGCATCAGGGAAAACAGTCAGATGAGGAAAATACCTCACTGAGAAAACATTCATAACCTGAAAGAACCACAGAAACTAAACCAGTTTATACCCTAACTTGATACAGAGTATCAGCCTTAAGTAAGCATCAATACATACCTAAACACTAAGAAGTGCTTAGAGATGAAATAGTATTTTGTGAAACAGCTGTCATGGGCAGAACTTCCAGAGGAGAAACGCTTAATGGCTCAAGGAAAAAACGTTGTAGTTTCCAGTTCATACACGTTTCAAGACCTCAGTTTTCATTTAACTACCTGTCACTATTAAAAACTAAAAAAACTCTCTAAACCGATTGTTTCTTTGTACTATTACTTTATAGTGGTAAGTAAAAATACATTCTCTCCTGCTAGTGTACATATACATAATGTCATTCAGTTAGCATTCCATATGGTTAATGCTGCTGCCCTTAAAGAAAACTGTTACACACAAAAAAGTTCACAGATGGAGCATCGTCCACGACGATACGAACACAACGACAGAGGCGACTCTCTTAACCTCCAACCACTAAAACATCCACAATCCGCATTTATTAAACAAGCATACAAAACATGTAGGTATCAGTGTCACAGCGCGATCTATAGCACTAACGCCCAGCAAGAGAGAAAAGATAATTAAGAAACCCACATTTGAATCACTTCAATTGCACTAAGCAGCTATTTTTCAGCTGGAAATCGAGCCGCCTGCCCCTTCACGGACAAACACACGCACGGCAGGGCCGAGCCAGGCCTGGCGCGCCCCGCCTGCGATGAGGCCGCGAGCCCCGGCCGGGCCCGGCGCCTGACTCAGCGCCGTGTGGGCCGTGTCACGCCGCCGCGGGCGGCCCGGCGCGGGGGTCTCTGCGGCAGGACGGGGGAGCGAGAGGGAGCTTCCCTGTATCCCTCACCTCTCCTCGCTCCGGTTCTTCTGCTTCTTGCCCATGGCGGCGGCACCGGCGCGCGCGACCCCTCAGCGCTGACCGCGCGCCGCCTCGCGCACCGCCCCGCGCATATGGCACCGCCGCGCGCCGCGCAC
>VXBT01005721.1:1116754-1168333 GCA_013400235.1 Oriolus oriolus | reverse complement strand
CGGGGGTTGGTCCTGTTTTCCTTCCTGTTTGCTTAGAGGACGAGCCTCCCTTTGCCCCAGCTGGGCAGGGTCTCTCCGTCGCCTGGAGACCTGCTGGCCTCTGATCTTCGCCGGCAAGGTTCATATTCCCTCTGGAAACGCAAGAAAGGGGGAGAGGAAACAGACTTTGTGGTTAGCAGCTTTGGGAAGAGGGAGGCAGAGCAGGGTGCCGCGGGTCAGAGCGAGCGTGGCGGTGACACGCGTGGCAGCAGGCTGGGCACGGCTGGTGTTGCAGTACGCCTGGAGCGCTGCCGTGCTGTTGGTACTTTTCCCGTCCTTACTTAAAATGTTTCTCTTGCCTGTGTATGCAAGGTGTTCACGGAACCAGTGACGCTGGCAGTTTGCCTGCTTTGAAATACAGCCAAGAGTAGCCTGGAACCCAAATTCAGCACGTCAGATCCGTGGTCAGCGGGTTGAGAGTCTGAGAAGGGTGACCGTGCACTGTCACTGTTTCAAAACTGTCAGTCACTACACTGATAATTTTCTGCAGTGTAAGTTTATTGGGGAGAACAGTCGAATGTGTTGCCACAGCTCTTCATGCACCCTGGTTAGTGTTTTGTGTCTTTTGATGTGTTTGGACAGGGAGAACTTTACTGAAAATTATTTTAGCTGTGTTTCTTCACATAGTAATTAGGTAGTGGCTTTGAAATCCTCTTGCTGGCTGCTATAGGGTGCTGTTTGCAATAGTAATTTTCTGGTACTAATTAAAGCGGTGTATTGGCCTAAAGCATTTGCTGGTGAGCACCTGGTCTTTTCTGTAGCTGAGGAGAGGAGTGTTAATTCAGATTTAAATATGTTAATGTGCCTGAGGGGCTTAAAGTAATTGCATTTAAACTACTGGCACAAACTTACATACTGAGCTTTGCTTAAACTTGTTCTGAAGCATCTTCTACCTCGTTCCAGCAACTTGGAGCTTTCCGACTGAATCTTCTTGTTTCAGAATATTTATTAAAGTAGGGACATCTGGCTTAGGATGAGCATCTTTTTGGAACTGGTGAATTTTTCTTCTTTATATTAACAAGCAGTTTCAGGTTCCTGTGCACTTTCAGTAGCTGCCCTTGGGGCTTAGAGAATAGCACTTGTATCTTTGCCATCTGTGTTCATTGTGAAAGTACTCTCCAAAGTGGGTTGCAGTAAAGAAAAGACCTATCTGCTGTCTACTCCTGTCTTCAAATAGCACAGCATTTTATTCATCTATGGTGTGAACTGCAAGCAAAGAGAGATCAGACTTTTAATTAAGTGTTTGTGTAAATGTTAATTCCTTGTTTCACTGTTTCTACAGCTCTGAAGAGATCACCTTCCAGCTAAAGATGGCTGCTGATACCTCTGTTGATATCCTTCAAAAAGTTCTGGAGAATGAAATACTTCAGTCAGCCAAGGTTGTGGAAGAACATCTGGATGCTGAAATACAGAAGCTGGACCAAATGGACGAAGATGAATTGGAACACCTTAAACAGAGAAGGCTTGAGGCCCTAAAAAAGAGTCAGCAGCAGAAACAAGTAATTTCTGTAGTACAGACTTGTGATGTGTAGAGTGTAACACACGTTTTGGAAACCCTTGGGGAGTTATATATGTGAACTAAGTGTTTTGGGGTTGTTTGGTTGGTTTTGTGGATTTTTCCCTCTTTCTCTCCTTTCTGTGCTTATTAATCTTAAATTATGCAGGAAAGCAAGTGTCTGTCCATGTGTGCATGCTTTGTGTTTTTTAACAAGGGGAGAGAAGCACCTCTGTGATTGTTACAATAGTCTCATACAATGAGTCTCATACAGAGATTTGAGTGTTCACTGAGCATTGTTATCTGGAAGCATAAGCCTTGTAGGCAACCTAATCATAAGGCTTTAGGCTCCTTTTGAAGTGTCTTTCTTCTGAAGCTTCCTTCTGAAGCTTCTGGATTGTTACTCACAGCATCTAAGTGATGTGTGCCCTCCTCTTACACTATTTTATATAAGAGTGAAACAGGATTTTTCCTTGTTCCTATGCTGGAATCATTTGTCACACCCCTTCTAAGCCAGTGAAATGTTGTCTTTGTGTTACTGCTAATTCATTACTTTTACAGGAAGGAAATTCTTCCTTGAGACCTGATACCTCATGTCAAATGAGGTGGTCTTTATCCTCCCTCAGAGCTCTTTTTGAACAATGGTTTGCACCATAATTTTGGTAACATACGGTGCGAGACCTGAATTATAAGTAGAGAAGCTGTAGGTTTTTTGGCTTATTCCATCTGAGCTAACCTGAACAAGAAATTGATTGTGTTGGGGGAAAAGTGACTTGGCTGAAAGGAGATGCTCTGGCTGTGATGAAGTCCTTAAAAGCTAATGCCAGACTTTGAAATGGGAATGCAGTGAAATGTCATGGCATGGCTGGGATGCTGGAGGACAGGCAGTGCCAGCAGCTTTGATTCTGTAAACACAGAAGCAGAGAAGGTGACACACTATTTTCTTGTCTTCGAAAGTTCAGTTTATATTTGATTCTAGTGTTTTCCTTTTTCAGAAGTCATAACACTTAGATGTCCTTGGATGTGAACATGTGATAGATCTCATGCAAAAACTTTTTCATGTCATTTGATCTTAAGTCACTGTTCTCACACACTTTCAAATGCAAATGCTCAGTAAAAGGAGTGTGCTGCCACACTATTCTGGAGTACATCTGTGGAGAGGGGAATTAATGCATAATCACTGTTGAGGGATAAGTGAGTTCTTGATTTGCATTGTGATGACTTCTTCATGTGCTCATACTTCCATGAATTTTTAATGTATACAATATTCAGGAGATTCTTTGTTCTATCCTATTTTAGCTTACATGACATTTTTGGTTTGCTTGGAAACCTTTTTTTCCTTCTCTCTGCTAAGACAAAACTGCAAGATTAAGAACAGTGGTTTATCTAAATTTTTATCCCCAGTGGAAAATGAAGGTTTTTGTCAAATTTTGTCATACTGCACTACTACTGATAATTTAGATTTGTCTGTACTTGTTTTAATGTACTGCCATTAACTTTTAGTAATATAGAGGCTGTCGGTTTTTTCCCTAAGTGTGTTTGTCAAAAGTGTGGAAGATTAGCTCTTTGGAAGCTGTATTTGCACACTTAATCAGGCAGTTTTTGAAGTTACCTCTAAATTTTAGCTTGTGACATTCTGTTTCTCTATTGATTTTATGACTAATGGTGCACATGTGTTTTCTGAATGGTTTTCTGCGAGCCTGGTTCATGTTAAGATCCCTTCCGTGTATATTTGATAGGTAAACATTGTTGCAGATGAGTTAGCAGGCTTTTTTCTCATTTATTTTTTTCGTAGAGTAAAAAATTAAAATAAATTTATTTAGTTCATGTAATGACTTGACTAAGCTTAAGACAAGAGTTCTTTGAGTGTACAAAAACATTTCAGACAGAGTAGCCCAAGCTGTTGATTGGCAATTTTCAGATTCCAAGAGTTTTTGTTGTATTCTTTGAACTAGTCTTGTCTTACTGAGAGGCTGTATTACAGAAATTTACGTAGCTCTGTACAAGATTTGTATTTCCAAATAAGCAAGGTGGCCTTATTTGTGTATTTTCAAAATAAAACTAAAGGGGAGGAAGTAATTTGTTTCTCCATTACTCTGTGAAAAGAGTTTTCACTGCAGGCCCCATCTTCCATTTTCTAAAAGCTATAGAGTTTGCGCAACAGATCGACTAACAACCTCCATACTAATTATTTGCTTTTATGTTTTCCAAAAGGAGTGGCTTTCAAAAGGACATGGAGAATATAGAGAAATCCCAAGCGAGAGAGACTTTTTCCAAGAAGTCAAAGAAAGTAAAAATGTGGTTTGCCATTTCTACAGAGATACAACGTTCAGGTATAGTAAATAAGCTGTGCTGAAGAAACTTTTTGTTTAAAGATGTCTACAAAAACAGATGTGGTTTTTTGTTCTTTCAAATCCCACACGTGAACAGGAATTTTTAGAAGTATTCATGTTGCTTCATTATAAATGTCAGTCACTTTTCAAGACGTAGGATTTTTTAAAATGTATTTTCTCCATTACAGTTAATCTGAACATGATTTGACAACAATTAATACTCTGCTACAGAGTTGATTAGAACATAGATGTATAACCTCTTTGACAATATTTCAGAGACTGCTGTGTTTCATTATTGATTTAGTTTGAGTCTACTGTAAATGTAGACCATACAAGAGCAGCATTTCAAAAAGATGGCTTTGGTTGCTCCAGATAGAGATATTCTGAGTGGTTTTGGCAAACAGAAATAAAAATATAACCAGAATCTTGTCTAAGCATCTTGAGAATTTAACCTTTTACTTTGAAAGGATCAGTTGCAGCTGCTTTCCCTTTGTGCCTGTGCCTTTGTGATTCTGTCACTTTTTTTAGAGTGTGAGACACCTAGATCCAAGAATATGTGCTGACTCAGAATAGGAACCCAAACTAAGATGTTCTACTTCCTTGGAAGAATTTCAGAAGTTCTGGGTTGTGGGCTGTTCCTCACTGGGTCTCTCTCAATGTGTTCTGTTAAAATGCAGTTGCGAAGTAGAGTAGTGTATTGAAGGAGGAGCCAGTTGTCCTGGTTTTGGTTCATTGGGGTTTTTTTCCCCCAAAGGTGTTATGTTCTCCCTAGCTTATAGAATATAAACTGAAACAGCCTCCATGTGAGAAATGGAAAGAGGTCAAGGCTCGATTTTGCAGTGAGGTATCTGTGTCCTACATCTTCCAAGTGTTCAAAGCATTTCTATTTGGCTAGCTTTTACTCAAGAAGTAGAAAGGCAGTCACTTCAAGTAAAGTAGCTTAGGGCAGGTTTGGGTTCTTGTTTCTTGAGTCAGCAATGTCTGTAGGCTCAGACAGGAGAAATAACTTTAGAGAAAGTGCTTTGTAAAATGTGTCATGCTGAACATGACAAACAGCTTGAAGCTCGTGTGCTGGGTTTACCAACCACTGTATCAAGTTGCTTTCATATTTGCCAGTCCAGCTGTTTGACCTGTTCAGCTCTCCTCTCAAGTTTAAGGATGGTCACATCACAGAGTTCATGCAGCTAAGCCAGACTGCTTAGAGAAGACAGTCCAGAAAGCTGAGATTGCAGGTAACAAGTCCACAAATCTCTCTCTGTGATCTGACAAGTATTTTGAGCAGTTCATGTCACTGTTCCATAGCTGAGAAACAGTAATTGTATGCTCACTCCTATTCCATGGCAACAGAAAAGCAAAGTATTTTTGCCTATAGCACTACTGTGCAAAGCAGTCTGTGCAAATCACTTTTTTCACTTACACTGAGTTACTGCATCTCAGCTGTGAAGGTAGTGACTGCAAAAGTCCAAAACACTGTAACATGTCGAGAGTACTTCTCTGAAGAAATCTTCTATAGAGAAATTCTTCCAGTTGACAGGCAGTGAAGCTAGAGCTGGAACAACAGAAGTCAGAAAGAAATGTCATCAATAAGTGCAGGCCTCAAGAAATGAGAGCGAGGCTTTCAGTGTAAGGAAAGTAATTAGGAAGAAATTAGAGAAAGGGATGGTATAATTGTACAGTAAAGGTGCTCCAGGCTGTTCCTCTATTAGTCATTAAATCCAGCTACCTCTGAACCATGCTTTTGCTTGAAACTAAATTCTCAGTTACAAAGGTCATGTCTGAGTATTAACATGATAGAACTAGCTCTTTAGTGCTCCTTTTAAACTTTCTCTCAAATGCGTAGTCTTCAGCTTATTCATTCTAACACTTTATGTATTTTGGGTGAATTTTTCCACAGGTGCCAAATAATGGACAAACATTTGACTGCATTGGCAAAAAAGCACATTGAGACAAAATTCTTGAAATTAAACGCTGAAAAATCTCCTTTCTTGTGCGAGAGACTGCGCATCAAAGTAATTCCCACTCTAGCACTTATTAAAGATGGAAAAACACAAGACTACGTCGTGGGTTTTACTGACCTCGGTAACACTGATGACTTCACTACAGAAACCTTAGAATGGAGATTAGGCTGTGCAGACGTAATTAATTACAGGTAATTAAGTGTTTTGCGATTCTTTTGTTTTCAGATAAAGTGCAAAGAGAATGAGCTTGCAGACAGGAGAATCTGAAAGGCTGTAACTTCAATATGTTGTATGCTAAAAAAGACATGTGAGAGTTTAATCTACTTACTTAAACTCTGTGCTTCATCAAGGGATAGAAGAGAATCTCTTTGGCAAAGTGTTGAGACATTGTAATGAGTGTTGAGTTGTCCTTTTTGTAGAGTAATAAAGATAAACCCAGTTCTTGTCATGAGGTGTATGGAGTAGCAGTGATGCTCTGATGTGACTTCAGAGTCATGCATCTAATGCAATCCTCCAAAGCAGCTATAGATGCTTCGTGTCACAGTTGCAATGCAGTGAAGTCTGAGTGTTTTTAATCCACTTGAGAGAAAACTCAGCAAGTCATCCTTAAACTGCATCTGTAGTAATTATTACAGACATGAATATACTTTTTTGTTCAACGAATAGTACTGAAAATGGAAGATAATTTGAAGAAGTGTAAATAAATTGAGTAACAATACAATAGAATAGTCATAAATACCACGTTAAAGACTACAGAATAAAAGACAGTAGAATATGTCTGTCACCACAATAGCCTAACTTTACAGGAGGATTATTTACCAGAATTTTGCTTTGCTTTCCAGTGTAGCTCAAATGTCATCTGTCTTTTTAGGTTAATTTTGCTCTATTGTTTTGAATGTCTGTGGTGCTTTTTTAATTTTAAATTTCATTACCTGAATTTATTTAAATGTCTAATTAGGCAAATTTTTGGCAAGAAGTATTGTATCTTAAAGCCAAAGAAACTCCTACTCTATTTGGCTTAGTAGCTGTTGAACTTTGGGTGAAATGACTGAAATTTGTAATTTTAAAACAACTGGTATTTCCCAGTCCAGTAACAAGCAAATATGCAGAGACAGTTTGGGTGCATATTCGAGACAGCAACAGCCTTTTATGGGGAAAATCCTTCACTGGAGTTGTATCAAGCACCACTGAATTTGTTAAACATTGATACATTGGCTTATGGCATCATTTTACTTTTACTTGACCCTACTAGTACTGTGTATTTGTTCTGAGCTCCTTGTGGTGTGGGGGGGTTTTGTTCTTCATTCATTTTGGCAGACCCTGGCTTTGCAATGCGATCTGTTTTTCCACACTGCTCTGAAAGTACCATCCCACTCTCTGGAGTTCCTGAAAAGGGCACAGGCCTCCTCAGAGCTTAGAAATAGTTCTTTTCCTTTGTTTATTTCCTTCATTAGTTGTTACTGTGGGATAGCAGATGGTAAAAGGATACACTTCATTTAGGGCAAGAACTGTTCAGGGCAGATTATTTACCCAAAATCAGGATTCAAGTGGTGTATTGATGTATGTAATTAAATAGCAATCAGTGAACTGTATATTTAAGATTAATATCAGCAAAATAGTATTAACGTTTTGTAAAGAAGTACAAATTTTAAATACCCCTTTACAGCTAATTCCAGAAGTTTGTAATTGTGATTGCTCACTCACTCACTCACTGACATTTGGATGCAAACCCCTCACAGGTCATGTGAGGGAAAGCAGGGCACGCCCTTTTCTGAGCAGCCCCGGGGGATTCCCCTCCTTGTGCAACCCTGCTGGAAGAGAGGCAGGTGCTCCAGCTTCATGTGCAAACCTGCAGTTCCCAGCAGGGAGCACAGGTCCATTCCCATGGATGCACATGCTGGTCAGAGAGCCCCTGCAGGATCATGGGGCGCTCTAAGGTGTGAGTTCCCCTGTAGTCCTGTAGAAGTGCAGTCCTGTGGGGAAGCTGCTCTGTCTGGCCTAGGCAGAGATAGCACAAGGTGACTTCTGGCAAATCCCAGTTCTCACTCTGAAGTCCCCATTAACAACATTTTAGCGTCTTTTGTACTGGTGGCTCCTCACCTGCTTTGAAGAGTCTCTCTGTTAATTCCCTGGTTACACTTTAATCTGACAGATCGTTCTCTTTAGCATGATCAGTTTGCAGGAAAAACCTTTTCTGACAGTTTTTCTCTACAGCTCCACTCACAGGTGCTGTTTACTTTCACACTCCTGTCTTAACTCCAGTTACCCAGGCCATTTTGGCCAGGATGTGCTATCCTAGCAACACCACAGTGCTGCTTAGGGTGGCTGTAGGAAGTAGGCATTGTGTTCTCTTAGAATGTGTTTTTCTGGAGAAACAGGTCATTAGAGATGATGCTTACTGTCTGTATGAATATGGCGCTAATCAACTTGTCTTACCTTTTTCCCATAGCGGAAACTTGATGGAGCCACCTTTTCAAAGTCAAAAATATGGAACAAGCTTTACAAAGCTGGATAAGAAGACCATCAGAGGAAAGATATATGATTCAGATTCTGATGATGACTAGAAGAGCCGCTAAATATATTTGTAAATCATCTTTTGTTTATGTGTGGTACATTTCTAAGAATGTTTTTTATAAAGCTTACTGCTTTTCATTACATCTGCACATAATTCTCATTTTTCTATGCAGTTTTATACAACTGAGTCACAGCAGGAAAAAGCTTAAGTATTTTTTTTTCCTCTTTTGGAAGTCATTTGTAATTTGAAAATCTTGGTCCTTCTAACTAGACATCATGGCAAATGATGAACTTAAGCCCTTTGTCTTAAGTATAAGTTTATGAAATGTTTTGAAGTAACATAGAAACAGCTGTATGAAGTCAGACCAAAGGTCCCTCTGGCCCAGGATCCAGTCTCAGTGGCTAAAAGGAGATGCACAGGAAGGAAGAATGAAAACAGGGTGACCAGAGAGCAGTGCTTCCCCACAGTCTACTTTAAGCAATCTGTGGCTTGGGGAACTCCGTATCTGAGAGCATTTGCTGCTTAAAATAATGGAAGAAAAATCTCTTTAAATCGTCATAGTATCCAGGCATCCACATCATGTAGCAAGGAGGCCACAGTTTAACTGTGCTGTGTGAGGAGCTACTTCCTATTGTTTTCACTGAATCTGACAAGGTTTGTTTTTCTTTATTAAAGGAGGTAACAGACACTTTAAAAAAAAAAAAGCTTGTTCTCTATCAGTTCCTCTTCCAGTTGTCTTTTTAAATTTATTATTACTTACATTATCAGTAAAGCACCACAAAATTACTAGTAAAGAAATTGTGTATTTTAGCAAATAATTGCTTATCTTATGGTGCCATATCGTGACATTAAATAAATTAATTGCATTGCACTATAAGTTGTAAAAACAGTCATAACTTCCGTGAATTCTGAAATATATGGCCAAGAGAAATGCCCTTGTAGCATCTACAAATGCTGCATGTCAGAGCTGATACAGCAGGTAATAGCACATCGCAACAAGCATATTGAAAACAGCCTAGTTCCCGGGTTTGTATCCTTCTGTGGTTGTGAATGTGTGGATTTTATAGCAGATGCTTTGTGCAAGACAGTAGAATAGAGAAAAGTATTTGGGACAAACCTTGATCGTTAAGTTTAGATATAGTGCTGCATACTGTGTACTGTTCTTCAGTAAAGGACAGAATTTTCAAGAGATCTTTTTTGGACACAATGTAAAATTCCTGGCTAGGTGAACAGTTATGAGTTTTCTTTTCATTTTCAAAAAAATAGTTTGCTTTGTGCTGAAGGACCCTTTTGAGGTGGTACTTTGAATCCAGTTGGTCCAAAAAGCAGTGAAGTGGGTCTAATCAGTCTTGCTGCCTTGTAGTAGAGAACACTTGTGATTGGGCCAGCCCAGCAATATATCTCTTTAAGTTTAGAAAATTATATTTTATTTCTGTTCATGTACATTGAAATAAAATTATTTTCATTCTAATGTTGACTACTGCATCCTTTCAAAGAAGGAGATCTAGGTGCTGTGGATTAATTTTTCTATTAATAAAGTCCATTGGAAAGGTTGTATGAGCTCCTTCTAGATTTCGAACAGGCAATGTACAGTTCTGCCTTAACGTACAGGATCACTTTGAGAACGCAGTCAGGTTAAGATGTGCACAGCTGCCTGCCTGTTCATCTAGGAGAAGCATAAAGGAGACTTGCTTTGCATTGATCTCCTTTTTAATGCGCAAACTCTTTAAATGCATTAGAAAGTGTTCCTTTTTCTGGTTTTTTCCTTCATCCAGTTGCATGAAATTCAGGAAACCAATGTTCCAACAGTATTTTTACAAGTGTCTTAGCAGGACTCATCACTGAGCCCTCACTGTGTTGAATAAGCTGTGGAAATATAAAATCACCTCTAATGCAGTTGCGTGCTGTGTGGAAACACGTGGGCTGGTCAGGATTCCAGCGTAGTGCGTTGTTGGAAGTTACTCAGTTCCACATGTGAATAGCCTCATTACAAACTCATTGCAAATCCTACTTGGAGTCTATGGTTTCATGTCACTTTAAGCTGATGATTTTTTTCTAGGTTAATCTTCCTTCTTCCTTCCTGGGACCTCTTCCTTCATCAGGCTTGTAACATGACCACACATACTCTAGTGCTGATACAAGGAGTTTGCAGGTATCTGTGGTTTGGGTAGAATCATAGACTCATGGAATGGGCTTGGTTGCAAGGGACCTTAGGGATCATCTAGTTCCCTGCCATGGACAGGAACACTCCTGCTGTGGGTAACAAGGGAACTTGAGACTGTTCGTACTGTAAGTTTAAATTTATTTTGAAGTAGCAATCTCATAGATTTGCTCCTTCAAGTCTTTACTTTCATGTCTGCTTTCTGCATTTTCTGTCTTGAATAAACATCAAAATTGTTACTGAACAGTCCTCTTGATTACATCTCCATCCTGCATATTACTTTGAGATGAATAATTCAAACTCAAAAATTTTATTTTTGCTGAAACCTAGAAGTTCTTTAAGAAATGGGAAATATGTCTAGTTTAAGTAGTGAAGAACAAATTACTCTTCTGTGGTAGAGTTTAACGATTTTGCCATGCAGGTCAAATTAATGAATTGTCCATGATGAGAAGACATGGGACAGCAAGCTAGAAGTGTCACAATACAGAGAACACCAGCTCAATTAAATGTCAGCTATACAGACTTGAAAAGCAGAAAGATTAACTTTGCCAACAGCAATCTAGTGGCCATATGGCTGATAGATGAGATGATGAGGATGGTGATGATTCACAATATCTAGAAAGAATGCAGGTTGTGTGGGATTAATTCCTTACAGCAGGTGGATCAGGTATGTGAGGACATGACTGACTAAGGTTCCTGAGCCTAGACTAATCACAAAATGGTACCTGGTCTGGCATGGGTCAGCCATGAAAGGTTGTTAGACAACAAAGAGATGAGAAATGTTCAGGTGTAGCTTTGGAAGTGATAGGTCTTATGCCTGAACTCAGCATATAACTTTAATAATTATTAGTGCTTAAGTCTGTGCCTGATGCTTTGTATGAAATAATAAAGAAAAGCATGAAGGCAATAATAACCAAACAGGATTTCAGTTGTCCAGCTCTTGATGCTGAATTAAGTGGACTTGACTGGACACTCATTGATCACTGATTGATCCTGTGTTTTGCTGTGTTTCTACTCAAGAAATCATCCCCAAAGTGAAGTGCTGAGTTGAACTTTGGGATCTGGGAAGTGTGAAGAAGTCTGGTCCCAGAAAGAGGCAGGATGAGAAACAAATTCTGGAGGGGGCAACAGCTGAGTAGCTGCTGTCAGACCACATTAACAGGCTGGATTATCTGCAAGTGTCACAGGGGTGGAGGGAGGCCAACTTAAAAGATTAATTGATGCTCTGAAGTCCTCTGTTACAAGGAATCCCCTTTTTTCTATCCCCCACCTAGAAATTCTAAAATGAAGGCTTTTCTACAGAAATTTCTATAGAAGGTTTGGGCTTTTACCAGTACAGTTTCTAAGATAAGCTCTTTGTCTTCCCCATAAGAGTAAAGCTGGTGTTCTCAACCCAGTGTGAGGGATGCTGTCACTTCTTCTCTTGCATGCATACAAACAAGCACTAGCTGATGCAGAAATAGCATGGCTTTTGTACTCATTGCATATACAATAGCTGTGTAACCCACTTTTTGAAAGGAAAATTCTATCAGTAGTGGTTGATCTGTCTGTCTCTTTAGAACAGCTGTATATGACAGTTTGAGAGTGAGAGTTGTACTCTGGAGCTGAAGAAAAGCCTCTAAGAATCAGGTGAGCGTACTTGATGTTACAGTACACTGCTTGAGAATTGTTCTGAGGGTATGTTGCTCCTGAGCCATGTTTAAAGGATAAATAGAGAGAGGTTCCACCACATTTGACAAAAGGTCTACTCTGATCTTTTGTTCCTGGATCATGCTTCGGAGACTTCAGCATTCAGCCTGTCCAGTATGTTTGTGGTGATCCAAGACATTGCGGTCTGCCACATGCTCCTTGTTCCCTGTCCCTCTGCAGAGCACCATTCTGTATCATAAGCTACAGAAGAGAATTTATGCTCATACCTTCTTCATCAATTTAAGGAAGCACATCAAACTGGCTAAAGCAGTATGTAAGACCCCAGAGTATCACTCAAAAATACCTTGTTCAAATTTGGGGAATTAATTTTAAGTGCATATACACTGAGAGATATTGGGTGCTTATTGATGGAAAGGAAGCAGTTAACTTACTTTTAGAGATCCCATAAGGTGCATATTCTAAAGCTATTTTGTGGCTTTTGATTAGTTGTTACAGGCTTGGCTTGAGCTGCCTAAAATAAGCCAACACTGATCTAGTAACCATGTAGCTGTGTCAGCTCAGTGTTGAATCTGTTAATATAATTTGCATTTTGGAACACAGCCTGTTCAAGCATCACCCACCTGGTGGTATGACTTCAACATATGACTCTTATAAAAAAGGTTTAAAAATTCACTTACGTTCTTCACAAGCCATGCAGTCTCCAGTAACAACTGGCTTTTCCCAAGATGACATTGTATGAAAATCAGGTGATTGTAACACATTAATTACTTTCCTGATCTACTTCCTCCTTGCTAATTATTTCTTTTGTTATTGCACTGCCCTAGAAAAAAGTCTGAAATTGTTTCCTGTTTGTTTTCTAGAATGTTAACAGTCCTCAATGCTTTGTATCATTAATTCCAGGCACACAGAAATGCTCTTGATTGTTATCATCAGAACACAGAATGGTTTGAGTTAGAAGGGACCTTAAACATCACCTAGTTCCAACCCCAATGGGCAGGGACACCTTCCACTAAACCAGGTTGCTCAAAGCCGTATCCAATGTGGCATCAACACTTCCAGGGACGGGGCACCCACAACTTCTCAGGGCAACCTGTTTCAGTGTCTCACACAAAGACTTTCTTCCTTGTATCATATCCAAACCTGCCCTCTGCCAGTTTGGATCCATTCCCCCTTGTCCTATCATATGCCCTTGCACAAAGTGCCTCCACAACTCTCGTTTTCCCCTCTAGGTATTGGAGTGTGCTCTAAGGTCTCTCCAGAGTATTCCCTTTTCTGGGCTGTACAATCCCAACTCTCAGCCTTTCTTCATAGGAGAAGTGCTCCAGCCCTCTGGACTTGCTCCAGCAGTTGCACATCCTTCTTATGGGNACACCTTCCACTAAACCAGGTTGCTCAAAGCCGTATCCAATGTGGCATCAACACTTCCAGGGACGGGGCACCCACAACTTCTCAGGGCAACCTGTTTCAGTGTCTCACACAAAGACTTTCTTCCTTGTATCATATCCAAACCTGCCCTCTGCCAGTTTGGAGCCATTCCCCCTTGTCCTATCATATGCCCTTGCACAAAGTGCCTCCACAACTCTCGTTTTCCCCTCTAGGTATTGGAGTGTGCTCTAAGGTCTCTCCAGAGTATTCCCTTTTCTGGGCTGTACAATCCCAACTCTCAGCCTTTCTTCATAGGAGAAGTGCTCCAGCCCTCTGGACTTGCTCCAGCAGTTGCACATCCTTCTTATGGGCTCTGGGAGCCCAGAGCTTAATGTTTTACTCCAGGTGGGATCTCATGGGACTTTAGTGGAGGGGCAGAATCCCCTCCCTCAGCCTGCTGGCCGCACGGATTTTGGGGCAGCCTGGACACTGTTGTCCTTCTGGTCTGTGAGTGCATATTGCTGGGTCATGTCGAGCTTCTTGTCAACCAATGCCCCAAGTGCTTCTCAGGGCTGCTCTCAATCCATTCATCCCCCTGCCTATATTTGTGCTTATGATTGCCCCAAACCATGTGCAGGACCCTATCCTGGCTCAAACTTCAAATTACTTGCTTTAGGTGATAGATCTCTCTTTAAGATGGGATGTGAACTGAACTCTCATAGGATCCAGTCCAGTGACCTTTTTGCTAGAACACCATTCCTACAGTAAAATCAAAAATCTCATTTTAGAGAACAGAAGGAAAATACTTTTTTTCCTCCCTCATAAACACTTCTGGCCATAGTTATTTTATGTGAAGGCCAGAGAGATGCAGAGTGGGATGTTACTTCCATGCTCATCTGCATTCTTCAGAAAGGCAAGATAAAGGAAGAGATTGGGACGCTCAGGACTCGTTCACTTCTGAATACAGTGAAAATGGAGAGCCTCATGTCTTACAAGTTTGAAGACTTTTGAAGATGTGTAGATGTGGTGCTTAGGGATGTGGTTTAGTGGTGGAACTGGCAGTGCTGGGTTAATGGTTGGACTTGATGACCTTAGAAGTGTTTTCCAACCTATATGATTCTATGATTACTTCCAGGTATACTGGATGTAAAAAAGAAAAAAATATGGAAATTTAATTATTAAACTGGGTGTGTCCCTTTAAAAGCTGGGAAGGACAACCATAGAGGATTTGTCTGAGATGATGCTACAGATGCATCTTTAACTGGTCAGTTAGTGGTAGGTATCCAACCTACGTCAGCAGTGATGGGCAGCTTCCCTATAAAGCAGTTACAAAGTCTGAGGATAGCTGGTGTTACCTATAATTACATCCAAGACAAAAGGAACAACCTGAGAAATTCATCTGCCTGTCAATGTTATGAAACAAGTTGAAACTCACAATGGAGACAATAATTAATGTGGGTATCATTCCAAGTAATTTTAGATGGTATTCTCACCACCCAGTGACATGTGATGCTATAACCTGCAACCTGGAGGAGAATAACATGTGCAGCATATAATTCTTTTCTAATGATGCTTCATTTTGATTGCTTCTCCATTACGCAGAATGAGAAAACTTCAACTGGCACAAGGAGGAAAAAATATAGAGTGATAATCTGTGAGTAAGAAAGAACCGTTGGTACTGAGCCTTGGTTTGCTTTAGATCTCAGGAGTGGTCCCTTCTAGTTTATGTAAGACAAGTGGAAAATGCTGTTGTGTCCAAAAAATGTGAGTGGACATTTTTTGTCCACTCTGTTCTCCCTTTACCTGAATGTAACTAACAGTATCATTGACAGATTACAGAGAAAGCGTGTCTGTGGCCGCTGACTGCAGCTGAATGCCAGGATGCACATGAATACCAGGAACCTTTCCTGCGTCTTAAATTTAAGAGATGCAGGTACCATTTGATAAGTGAGGTCCTCCTCTCTCCTTGACTTTCCATCCCCTCCCTCCCAGTCACACGCTCTGCTGACCAAACCCAGCACAAGCAGAATAGGTATTGGCACTGTACTCCCGATGTAATTTTCCAAATTAAATCTATCATGAAAATGAAAAGTTGCGCTGTATTAGTGACAGATGCAGCCCACTCTCATTAAGTGGCTCACCTATTCAATGCTCTGGGTTTACAGCCCCACAAAGACCTTTGAGCAGAAGATGGTGTTTTCTAACATCCTGCAGCTCTCATTACACAGTGGTGCCTTGGACAAACGCACTAGCTGAGAGCCCTGCTCCATTCAGTGTACATGAACATGACCATGTTTCCATAGAGGGTACTTGCTTTTGGCTTTTACTCTAAGAGGCAGTTGGCAAAATTAGTGTGGATAAGGAGGTTTTTAGCGAGAAAAAGTCCATAATAACACTGCTGGAAAAAATCCTCTTATCTGGGCTTACAGTGGAAATTGTATGAATACAAGGAATCTGTCCCAGGGACCTAAGCAGCACAGATGAAAATACTTGTATTTACAACATAACATCCACTACTCAATGAGTACATAAGGAGCAATGCAATGCAGAGTAGGCATTAAGAATTCATATGACTACTGTGAAATGTAGAAAAATGTGATTACATGGTAATAAGTGAAAGAGAAAAATATGTAGCAAAGACAAAACTTTGTCTTAAGGACCGTAAGCAAGTGGACAACACATTAGGAAATAAATCTTACCTAAGGTTAGAGGCTACTTCTCAAAAAAAATCCTAAGTCATCAGCATGAACACAGGCTCAGTGACAGAGGAACATTAGGTTTTTGTCATTAACATGATGCTGTTTTTATAAAGCATACCTGGATGTTAATACTGAACTGTTACAATCTATTTGAGAGAAAACATCTCTTTCTAATAAAAATTGTGTTGTTCTGTAGAGGATAAATGAATATATCTACTGGGTTTGTTGCCATCAAGCTGTGCACTATGAGCTTTTCCCAGATAATTTCTTCTGGCTTTCCTCCCCTCCAGCATTTCATCAGTTGCTATTTCCTTTGAAAGGATTAAAGCACACTGTACATGTGATGTTTCTATTTTCTACATGTTAAACCATGACAACACCACATAGATGTGCACCTTACATTATGTCAAACTTTACCTTCTGCTATTTAAAATGTTAAACCCTGGTAAAAGGATTAAGTGATAGTCCAGTCTGAGTTACCACAATGAGATATCAGGTTTGTACATGAAAAATGATTGCCTAGCCTTGTTGTAATCTTTGGGAAGGTTTCATTAGGAGTTCTATATTTAAGACTCCCCTTAACACTTATACCAAATCTCCTGTAACAATGCCTGGTTTTGAACAAGTAAATCAGCATCTGGCCAAAACAGCATTTCCTACCCGCCACACCTCAATCCCAAAAGAGCAATGGGAATAGATGGATTTGTGATACATTAAATAATGAAGAGAAAGCTACCAGAAGAAAATCTTGCCTTCCCAGCCTCCATGCATGCTGGGGAGAGTCTTGGGAAGAGAAAAATATAACAAATGGAACAGGATTGAAGGGCACTGGCCTCCC
This sequence comes from Oriolus oriolus, assembly GCA_013400235.1. Lineage (NCBI taxonomy): Eukaryota > Metazoa > Chordata > Aves > Passeriformes > Corvidae > Oriolus > Oriolus oriolus. The sequence continues at coordinate 1,151,280 of VXBT01005721.1, read as the reverse complement.
AGACTGTCTTTCCTTCTCCAAGTGACTCAGATGTTTTAGATACGTGAAAAGTCTCTTGGCTTCAAAGTGCAAGTCTTTCAGAGCCCCTGTGTGTGCAGACCCTGCCTCTGCTCTCGAAGTAAAGTGCCCATTCTGAATTAGGTTTGTTGTAAGCAATGAAGCAGTGGGATGATTTTCCTTAATTGTCCCTGTAAAAATTCATATGGAAGTATGATACTTAATTAAAAGCTTGCCTATCTGAAATCATTGAGGAAACAAGACAAAAACAATCCTTCCAGAAATACGTGCGGATGCAAAGCAAGAAGAGGATTACACAGGAATCTGTTTCTTGCCTGGCCTCTGCCACTGATTCACTTCAATAGTTTCTGCAAGTCATTTACTGTGCATCAATGTACTTACTGATGGAGGAAAACCAGTGTTTATTTCCTTTCACAGAGCTGTCCTGAGTCTGACTAACCACTACTTGTGCAAATCTTTGGATGAAAGAAATCATTGGAGTTCTAAGCTCTTAATATATATTACTTATTGTACTTTAAAACAGTCATCACACTAGGTAGAAATTAACATTCCAAAGCCCATAGGGTGGATACCTTTCCCTACATATATATATAAAAGTCATCAAGTGACCTGCCTAAGAGGAAGGACAACTGAATACAGGTGAGTCTGAATTCACTCACAGAATATTTATTTAGAACTAGAAGCCTTGATTTGTTTTAATTTAGCATTTTGCCGATATTGTGATTGCTATGCTGTTTCTACCTAAGGCCTGTGAGGTTTTTGTGATGCGAGTGAAAAAAATTCCTGCACGTGGAAAGAGCTACATCCTATAGCTTTCAATAGGGACCCAGGTGGATTTGCCATTGAATTCACAGGTGTTGGGTCAAGCTGTATTAATCTGGGCTCGTGAATACTTAGTGCTAGAGCTCAAACGGAGCTACCAAGTGTACCCTGACCTGGCCATGAGCATTGCTGGCCTGAATAAGCTCAGTCAGGACAAGGGAGTCTTTCCAGTGATACCGGTGGATTATTTGTGTTTCTGCATCCATGCAATCTGGTTTGCAGTAGAAATGAAGGCTAGAGAAAAGGTCACATGCTATTAAAACTGATAATGTATTTCCAAGTGTTAGCAGGATTAATGTTAATTGTCTACAAGACTCATGGTGTGTTTTGTGTTTGAAATCTTCTTGGAAAGAAAAAATAAATTTGTAAACCAGACAAGCTGCTCAGTTTAAATGTGTTCATCAGCAAGGCAAATACAGCCATTTTTTTCCGTTTGATAGCTATCATCTGATGACATTTTGGAATTTTATTAATAGGCACAAGACATGCGTTTATTAGTAAAGTGGTTATCTGCCAATATCACACAGAGTATTAGTTCGTCAGATAAATCTTGGCATTGCCTTGCATGCTCTTAGCAGAGAATTAAGGGTCATAGTTCTTGATTTTTGAAAACAAGTTTTTCCAAAAGCCTAGGAAAATCCTTTTTGAACAGAGATGCAGGGGTTGTGTGCACTTTGTAGCACATTAGATTTCAAACACCTATAAAATTTAAGCAAAGGTAGTGGACTTTCTCATAGTAAAGACACACTATGGGCCTTCAGGAGGGACCATGTGAGCAAGCAATGAGAACTGACAGGGGCTAAAAAGGTCCCTGCTGGCCCAGGCTGCCATCAGGAACCTCCCTGATCCCAGTCTTCTCAAGGGGAGAAAGTACCTCTGCTGCCCAACCCCTCTTTGGCTAATGCCATCCCTGTCAGGGTGGAAGCTTTTGGCATGCCAACTTTGCTACAGTGCTGTTGAAAATCAGCAGTAATTTCTTCATGTTTTTCAAACCACTGTGTTTCCAGGTCTCCTGGGACAGCTGAGGAGAGCCATCACCATGATCCCTGCACTGCTGTTGCTGGGTCTTTCAGCCCTTGTTGGTGAGACAGGTTTGGGTTGCTGTCAAAAGCACATTGGGAATTGTTTGCAGAAGGACAGTGGAGAGGAGGTGTGCAGTCAGGCCTGAAGGTCCCTTCCTGCATGGCTCTGTAAGATCCTGTGTGGCTGAAGGTCCTCAGCTGCTGTATGAGGCTGCTTGCTGCCCACACAGGTCTTTTAAACCAGCACATCTGGAGGATGGGACTGAAACCAAGGGAGTCACAGACATGTCTCCTCTTGATTTTCCCAGCTAACCTTATCCGATTTCCCTGCCTGCTCAGAAATGGTCTCACACGAGTGGCAAGCTGTTTGATGGTGGCTATTTGTTCCTCAGTTTCTGGGGAAACAGGGTAATTTTTCCAGACTGAGGCAAGCATTCTCCTGAACTAATTCCTCACCAAGTTATGGAGGGACACAGGAGACAGTCTCTGCCACGGTGCTCAGATACCACCAGCCATCATCTGAGTGGTTCTGGACACTGCGGGGCATTGAATGGGAAGAGCCCTCTGAAATAAATGCAGAGGCTGTGGTTCTCCTCTCCCACACCAGCCTTTAGACCTAACAGGCAGGTGCATATTCATTGAAACAGTCATTAGATCCATTTGCTTCAATATTCAATTAGAAAAGAACAAATTTCTGTTCTCTGCCTTTCTTTGATAACATTACTGATGGAGAACAGTGGCAACCATACAAGCAGGGCCAGCACAAGGGGATGTGGACTGCAGGTCTGGACAACTCTCTCATGCTTGACTTGTATGCGCTTGCAGCACTTGTACAATATTGCTCTGAGATCTTGTGTGTTCAAACACCTCCGTTTAACATTTCAGCTCCATCCGTGAGTTACAGTTGCTATGGTGACATAAGTGCTCTTCAACTCCCCACGATGTCCTGTACACCTGCAAGAGCCTCTGATTGTGGTATGTATCATTCACTGCTCGATTTGTGAACCTGTTTGCACCTGACAGAAAGATGCCTAACCTGTTATTGCCAAATTAAACGTGGTGCAGCTCTTCAGTTAGCCAAAAGGAAGAAAGCGACACTTCCTCTCCCAAAATAGCAGGTGCTGTGAAGCCTCCAGACCTGGTGGGAAGTGGAAGGATGAACTTCATGTCCCATAGTCAGGATCTTCAGCCTCAAAGCAAAGGGAAACAGTACTACCCCTTTACAGTTAAAACAGCTTCTTCATCAGCTAGGACTTTAGCATCAGTCTAGGCTTGTCTGCTCCAAGGGTAAGGTCCACGGAGCCAGGTCCTGAATGCTGGCATGTTGGCTGAGCTGGCCAGTACTGACCTGCCAGAGACACACTTTACAGGGTGAAGTCCCAGGTGTGTAGCCATCCTGCCTCTGGTTGACTCATTTTTGGTAAATCCTTCACATTTCTCTCTTCCTTGCCTGGTGTTATTGTCCTGTGTCACCACACAGCTGACTATGTCACATTCATACTGCTATGTCCGGGGATTTTGCCATGTTCCTCAGATGTAGGCTCTTCCAGGGCAGACACCTGACTGCGAGTGTTCAAGCACAGATCTGAACCTGCTTCCTTGTTTCCAAACTGCTCCAAATTTGCTTTAAAAAAGCCCCCACTCTTTACAAATAGAACGCAGCTGTTACTGCAGTGTGGCCAGTCAGTAGTAATATACCGCTCAATTTTTTCAAATCCATTTTGAAACTTCACCTTTCTGACTCCAGAGGTGCAGCAGAAGAAGAGGACCACGCACGTGTGGCCACGATAGAGCCGTGCTTGTTCCCCAAACCCCACTGCCCAACTGGATGTAGACGTAATTTCTTAAAAACTTGAGTTACTCCTTTGACACAGCTGCTCAAGGAGGAAGCAAGGGGTTTGGACAGGGGTGTGTGTAAGTCTGCCTTTTCCTACGCTGCAGGATATGCCATGATACGGAGGACTGCTGAGGCAGACCTCGTACGCCTGAGGAGATACGAGATCCCAATTAGGAGAGTAGCCAGAAACCTGTGCTTGGACCCAGCGCTCATCGGTGCCATCATGTCCCAGGAGAGCCGTGTCGGCCTGCTCCTGGACAACGGCTGGGACCAGGGGCGGCAGAAGTACGGCCTGATGCAGGTACACCGGGATGATGAGCATGAGTAACAGCACAGTAATGTGGTGCATACCCCAGGGCTTTACCTTAGCAAAAGACTGTTCTGTGTTTGACAGAGCACTTAATTGCAATCCCCCTACATCAAAGGCTGTGCTTAAGTGTTGTCCTGAATAAGGTCACTTCATTGTGTCGAAGCCTGGGACTGCAATGAAGAGGGGGTGGCATTCAGAGGGAAACCCATTTTCTTGCTTGTCTTTCCTAGATCAGCAGGCAGCAACTGCAACCTTATGCGGTGTGGGATAGTGAAGAGCACATAAATCAGTGCTCAAATATCCTGGTTCTTTCCATCAATGAAGTACGGGCAAGACATCCTACCTGGACCTGGGACCAGCAGCTGAGAGGTACGAGACGGGCTTTGTACTAGGAAGGGACAGACTGACTGATGCGAGTGTTGTGCGCTTGTTGGTGTTGCTTTTAAGGGAAAAAGGAGCATCAGTCTGGCAGGTTTTACAGCATCTCTTACAAAAAAACTCACAAAAACCGCCAAACAAACAAAAGAAACCCCCAAAATAACAATCAGAACCAGAGTTTTCTAGTTTAACAGAAGCAGTACCAGACCAGCAGACTGGCAATGAGAAATGGCTGTGAGGTGGATAAATAAGATAAAGCAACTAAAAAGAAGTCACTGAGGAATGCCGAAACTGAGGCATCACAACACAACAGGATTATTGTGGCAACCTGTAAAGTTGTGTCCAGGAAGCTTGCAATTCAGGTTTCCTTGTAGTCCATGCTATCTGTGTGCTGGTTTGTTCATCCTATGCTGTTTCTCACTCTCCCTTTCTTGCTCTGATACTGCCCTTCCTTTGCTCTGATTACACTGTTTTCTGGTAACAGTGTTCCATTTCCACCTGCATTTGGAGAGAGTCATGGGCTCCTTCACTGTAGCAACAAAGATTTTACAAAATTTTCAACAATAAGGCACAATTGGCACTTTGTCAAGCAGTTGTGTGTGTTTGGTGAGGTGCAGGGCCCTTTTTGCTACAAATTTTTGCTCTTAACCTCTATTTCTTACTTAAAAGCTGATAACAACTTCTTAACTCTTTCCAGGGGGACTCTGCACCTACCGTGCAAAAATGGGCAACCTCCAGGTCTATGAGGCAGACCCCTGCAGCAGAGACTACAGCTACGCCAACAGCGTGATTAGGCGAGCCCAGTACTTTAAGAGAAATGGGTTCTAGGTGATAAACCCTCCCTGCCACCAAGCCTCCCCTCTGCAGACTGGCCCAGCAGTGATTGTAGTACCCAGAGCAGTTCCCCAGGTCTCCTGGCAGGACTGATGCTCGTGGCATTGCCAATGACACCTGGCTTGCTCCAGCAAGTCCCAGCCCCTCACTCCCTGATGGGTGAGCTCAGCACTGCCTTCCAGGAGACCCCCAGGGATGAGATGTCCCCAGCTCGGGGCCCTTGAAAGGCAGATGAGGACAGATCAGCAATGTTTAAATTTTGAGTGAGGAAGTGACTCTTCCTGTTCAAAGCTGAACCCTGGGGCTGTTTGCGCATCTCCCAGACATACCCGCACAGGTAGCTCTCCCTGGGCATCAGCTGTGCTCCTCCCATCTGCATCCACCTCTTTCCCTCTCCATGGCCAGTGAGGGGGATGAATACCCTAAGTTTTCCTTCCCTTGGTGTTGCTGGCTAAGGGGCAATGGAGAGACTTCTCGGCAAGCCTTTGGTCTCTGCAGTAGCTGAGCATTCCTGTGGCCAGCCTCGAGGGGGACAATACTAAAACATGCTTTGGTTGGTCTCCTGAGTCCATGGCCATGATGCAACTGGGGACCTCTTCAGGGCATCTATATGGAAAGTACTGCAAGTGCCACAGCAAAATGCTTTTCCATCAGAGACCAGCCCCTGGAGCCGGAGTCAGCCCTATATGTACCCACCCCAGGAGCTGTACCACAGCAATAGTTTTGGTTAAAAACCCCACAACCTTTCCTGTTTTAGCTTTGGCATATTTCTGCTGAGCTTCCTCCAAATTTAAATGCATTTCAGCATCTGTCCCTCTGCCAGGAACCCCAGTTTCTAATAGAAGTGAATGAGCTCTGGGCCTAAAAGGTTTGTTTGAAAGCGGATGGGTCTCTCAGTGCCAATTTATTAATTAGAGAATAATCAAGAGAATAAGATAGAAATAAAGATAAATGTTAAATCCCAATGTTTATTTTTTTCAATTTCATGGGGCTCAGTGGGTAGCAATCTACAACTTGAGTAAATAACCCCATTAAGTACTCTTGGAATGGGTCTAAAACTCAATTTGAGAACAGGGAGAAGATAATGGTGCTGCAGACTGAATAGGTCAGAAGAGCTGTGCCTGAGCCTGGCTGCTGACCCAAACTTGTGAGCATGGGCATAGGGGTGTTCACATGTAGCCTTTCTAATTACCATTTCGGAGGTGTCAGGGCACTTTTCTTCCAGCTGCCACCACTGCTGATGCAGAAGGGATGTGCCTGGCAGTCCCTGCCTGGCAGCAAGGGGCAGTGCTCTGTGTGTGCCTGGGCTGCCAGGCAGGGTCAACACAGGCAGCATGAGGGCTGGTTTGGAGGCAGCTTTTGCAAGCAGAGCAATTTTAATGCTGTGCCCCTTGTCTTGCCAGTCACTCCTCTGCTTACCATCATGGCAAGGACTCTGCATGATTAATGTATGTTACAAGAAAACTAATTTTATCACCTCTGGAGACCAGAGGGAACTCTAGCTTGTCTCAAATGTCACTGATTTTTTTTTTAAGACTACCATAAACAGTTCATTGTTAAGCGCCCACAGATATTGAACTATATTTTATTTAGTCTTTAGAGAATTCTGCACTATATTAATATAATTTTACTAAAATCATTACTTTGTAATACAAACTTATGAAATGTATCACATGGTTGTCTACTTGACATAACTTATGTAAAATTCATAGGATGAAGTCTTTGGTGCACAATGTTATGTAAACCTCTGTGTTACACAAATGTCTTACATAAACCCTATGAATGAATTTTTGGTAGATCAGTATAAACTTCAAACGGGGCAGGGAATCTCATTGCTGCCCATGTGTGCAAAGCTGGGGTTTGAGTTCCAAGGGTGAACAAGAGTGGAGCTTTCTTTGGTTGCCTTCATGTCACCCTCAATCACTGCCAGCGAGCTCCTTGTCACCGCTACTGATGCTGCCAACCCTGCAGATCTCCGAGCTCCTCAGGAGTCCAGTTTGTGCAAGTGCTACCTACGAAGCTGCTGTTTCATGTTGTGGTAGCAACACCCAAGGGCCTGCAGACCTGCCTGCTGAGCTGTGCAGCATCACCACAAAGCATTATTTATATTTTTAACTCTATTTAAAATTCGAAGTTATGGAAATTCCATATTTTGTTCCAAATATTGTTTTAGGGTATCGGGACTTTGCAGTGAATACAGAAAATCTCTGCAGAAAATGAGTTAAAGCTTGATAAATTCGTAGGAAGGAGTAAATAATTAAGGAAAGTTTAACAGTAGCATGCTGCCTTAAGATTTGAGCAAAAGGTTTCCTGACAAACAATGAGTTCAGATTGTTGTTCCCCTCTGATCTTTTTCTGGCCACCTTTGTCCATGTTACTGGAAGTTCCTCTTCTGGCTGATGTAGACAGGGCAGCTGCAGTCAAACTCTTGGTCACCCTTTCAAGGTGACCATGGCCTACTGAAAAAAAAACCAAACACAACAGACAACTTGCAAAGCAAATGATCTAGTACCAAGTAACATATCAGAAAAAGCAGAAGCGCACGGAAGGAAAGAGAAAAGCCAAATCAGAGGGTAAAGAAAGGTCCAGGAAATCAAAGACCAAGACGCCTGCCTGAAACATTGAGGACAATGCTAGAGTAAAGGATCGAATTGTTCCTTCAAGAGATCCCGCGGGACAACAAAGCAGCAAGAAACAGTCAGGAGGGTTCTGGCAGCCTGTCTTGGCAGGGAAAAACCACCTCAGACCAATTAAAATCTTTATCTAACTGGGTTAGTGGCCAAGAGATAAGCCATGGCTGTGCTATATCATGAGGTCGATAAGGATTTCAGCAGAAATATGAAGAGCCCTCGTATGTGAACGGCCTTAAAGTAAGTAGAAAAAGCATTGGTTATCAGAAGCTTCTGGCCAAATTGGTGAGACTTTTCAAGAGGACCTACACAAGTCTGTCCTACACCAGTTTCTCTGAAATTTGTGGTCAGGAAGTGAACGGAGGATGTGAGCTATCCAAACCGTGGGCTACATGGAAAGGGAACACGAGCACTTCCATTGTGGTTAGAAACTGTGAAAACCAGTTAGGAACCAAAGCACTGAAATCAATTAAACACAGGTGCAAAACACTGGATGAGGTCAAGAAGGGGTGTGGTGGGTGGGCGACCACCCCACAGAAAGGGCTGGGGATTCTAGTGGGAAGCAAAGAAGGTGATGCCAGTGGAGGAGAGAGGAGGAATCAAAAAGAAGGAATATCCCATCTGGGGGTTATCTTTGTTATAGCACTGTGTGTGAAGCACCTGGGGTTACTGCTCTCAGCTGTTCAGCTGTCAGTCAGCGAGGCTTGGCAACAGTGTTTGAACCTGTTGCACCAACAAAAACGTGCTCAGGACAATCACAACCCTGATGGAAAGTACAGACTGTAGAAATAAGGAATGGGATTTTTTTTCCCCCTGAAAAGAGAAAAAGCACACAGTTATGATCTTCTAATATGCAAAAGAAATGAAGGGCAATGACCTACATCCTTCCCCTTGAGGGTAAGACAAACAGCGGTGAGTTTGGCAGCAGATTTGTGTTGGATACTTCAAAAAACTTTCAGGATAATGAAGCAATGCAACAGTTCCTGGGTGTTTTAAACAACATCCAAGACCAGCATGTAAAAGTAGCTGTACATCATATATATAATCACAGAATAGTTTGAGTTTGAAAGGACCTTAAAGACCACCAAGTTCCAACTACCCTGCCATAGGTAGTGACACTTTCCACTAGACCAGGCTGCTCAGGGCTCCATCCAACCTGGCCTTGAACACTTCCAAGGATAGGGCATCCACAGCTTCTCTGGACAATTTATTCCAGTGCCTCACCACACTCACAGCAAAGAATTTCTTCCTAATATCTAATCTAAACTTGCTCTCTTTGCAGTCATGCTTTGTAGAGAGGGGAAATGCAATAGGTGTTGTTTAAGGATCTTTCCAGGCTAACACTGCTGAATCAGAATCAGCAGTCAGCAAATGGAAAACACATTACAGACAGGGAAGAAAAACCTTCTCTGCTGGGGTCCTGTGATTTGGTTTTACAACTGATGTCAGTACTGGGAAATCTGTTTAAATGTGCTTCCTACAATAAAAAGCAAGCGTGAGGTGGAGGCTTTCTCTCTCACCAACTTGTTAAGCTGCAGGTGGCATGGGCTGATCCCTCCCTGGCTCAGGCAGGGATCTGCCCGGAGTCTGGAGCTGCAATGACTGGCTTTCATAGAAACCAGGCAGAGGGACCAATTAAACAAACTCTCTCAGCAGTAACTGAAGCAGTGGGAAAACATTGTCAAAACCAAGTCCCTGTTGGGTCAGAGCCCCAAGCCAAGTGGGAGAACAGATTGCTCCAATGGCTGGTTCTGAATGCTGCAGATGGATCTGTTTGAGCCACATGTCCATCTCTCTCCGAGATATGCAGAAAACAAAGGGAAACACCAGCACATCAACGGAGAGCTGAATAACTGTGTTTGTTTTGCTTTGTTACTCATTGCAAAACTGGGCTGGGATTTCCTTGCTAGCAACCTGGCCCCAGGGCGGGGCCTCTTATATTGCCCTGGATGGGCACCAGCCTGTGGTCCCAAGGATCCCTATGGAGCCGGTGCTGCAGCTGGGGGTAACAGTTTCTAATGATTGCCTCAGTTTATTTAACTGCCTCCTTGAAACTGAATACTCCCATATTGGATGCACATGGCCCACTTTTTCCCATTTCAGTGTTAAAAGAGATCACATTGAAGGATTGCAACCTGAGAGCAGTTTCCCACTAATATCCCTCAAACAAAACAAAATCCCTTGTGCCTCTCTCTAGCACTTGTTTCTGGGGGTTCCTCAACCAGCTCGCCCTAGAAGCAGGGATTTATTGCAACCAAAAAATTCTGCTTCTGCACGTCACCCCGACGAGGTGCTGATCCAGCTGGTATGCAGGCTCCCACTCATGCCACCATCCCACATTTATGGCTCCTCTGGCCTCACTGACCACTCTCATGGAACTCAAAAAGGATTACAGTCCTACTACAGCATTTTTATCAGTAGCAATCGGGATTTCCACCCACAGGTTTTTAGGGTGCTTCTCTTTTCCTGTAATATTTTTATGCTGTAACATTTTTATCCTTCACATACAGCATCACTCCTCCACCTCTACATCCTACTCAGTCGTTCCTGTGAGGCTAGCAGTGCTGCATCTCATTGGTTTTCTAGCCTCCACCAAGTCTCTGAGACACCTTCTGTCTCAAGATTGTCATTTGGTCCAGGCATTTGGATTCTGGTTTGATTTTGAAGTCTCTAGCAACTGTACAAAAACACTTGTAAATTTGCCTTTGCTTCATTGCTTAATACTGCATGTGCCAAATCCTTGCCACTGTATTCTGTCTGTTTTGTCTTTCTCCTGTATTGTGATTGTGCTGTTTATTTCCCTCATGTTTTTTTCAGAGGTAAACTGAACGTCAGCCTTGTCCACCTTGCAGATCACATCAGTTCAAACTGGATACTCCTCTGTATTTGTCAGCTTTCCCCTGCTTCTAGTGGAAATGCTCCTCTAAAAGGTCTTCAGTTTCCAGTGACACAGGTCACAGGTATGCTACAGCTCAGGTGCACCCTGCCCCTTCTGTGCTGCACCTCTCATCCATGTTTTGCCAGTTCCTCACATGTCTCAACCATCTACAAGTCCCTGCATTTCCCCATGAGGCCATCTTGCTGCCTCCAGACAAGGAACCTTCTCCCCAGCATCCAGAGCACTGTGCCTTCCTGATATGGGCTGGGCAACCTCCCACAGCTTAAATGGGCTTGATTGCTTTGGGAAGCTGGTATCAGCCTAGTTTCTCCCCTGAAAGCATAACTAGGATCACTCATTTCTTACCCACCCTTATTAAGCTAATTAGCAATTAGGAGAAATGTTCAAGAGCATGAAAAAACCCACACAGTGAGTATGTGGCTGACCTGAGACTCTTCTGCTGCAGCCCTCAGCCTTCCATAAACACTCAATTTCCAAGAACTGGAAATGTTTCTTGTTCCAAAGCAGGCAAGGAGAAATTTGACTCATTTCTGTCCTTTAAATCAGGTTTTATTTTATGAATTCCCTGCTTATTCAGCCACTCCTTAGCTGATTCAGATCAAGAAACTGACAAAGTTTTCAAAGTGGTTTGGGTGAGTGCATGGTTACAGAAGTCAGGACTATAGATTCCTGCCATAATAATAAAAATCCTGGCAGCACATTTTTTGTATCTTTCCTCTAGAAATGAAGGCAAACCCTAAAAAGACACAGCTGCATGTGTGAGCCATAAAGGCCATAGAGAGGACCAAAATATGCCACAGATGTTTGCAGCAAAGAATTTCTTCCTAATACGCAATTCTTCCTTCCTGCCAGACACAGGAGAGAAGAGTGAAGAGTAGCTGGTACGAGATCTGGTCCAGTGCCCTGCAGCCTGGCTTCAGGTTAAACCACATTGTCCCTCCCCTGTGACCTTTGTGATCAGTGAAGAGCTGCTTGCTAATCAGTCATGGATACTGATATTGAATGGATCATTGTGGCCCTTGCTGTAGGTACTGTAGGTGGATATCCTACGTTTACCACATGCACAAAATATTTCAGTAGCAGGGCTGTCAGTTTGCTCTGTATGGAGGCTGAAGAGCTAGCTGAGTATAAAGAAAGTCCCAGGGAATTCAGGTGAAACTGTCCAGGTGTGGCAAAGGAGGTTTATATAGAGAATATGGGGGGGAATAAAGTTGTTCACGGTGGGAGTGCCTCAATTGCTGTGATGTAGAAGAAGCAAACTAGTGCATCCTTTATGTTTCTGCCCCAGCAGTGAGGGAATAGCAGCACAGACCGTTTGGAGATTACTGGTTTGTGAATCACCTTTGGTGGTATTTTGAATTTTTTAAATGTCACTTGTTTTGAGCCGCATCTGTTCTGTTTTCCTTCCTGCCGGATGTGCTTTCCTGTGTTTCAGCCTTCTTTACACTCGGTCATAATTGTGAACTTGGAGAGCCCCATGCACGAGCTGCTGTGACTTTTTGCAGCTGGCTCTCTATGGGAGGTATCAACAGTACAGGAAAAACTTACAGAATCGAATCTCTCAGCGCAATGACAAGGGATGAATTCCCCAGCTAAAAATATCAAAGAGCTGCTGAAAGAGCAAAACAGCATTTCACACCCACAAAATCTACCGTGGGGGAGAAGCGGGTCAGGGTAGATTCTGCCGCGGGGAGTTCTGCCATCCAGTGGCTGTTTTCCTTACTGCTGCTCAGCTACAGTAGCTTTGAAATCCACACTGGCTGCTAATTTGGGGTTGTTGACCTTTGTTGTCTCTGTACATGAGGGGATAACAACAGGGGCCTGGCATAGTCTCTGCATATCCGAATTCTCAGCAGTTGCAGCTCTGGTCATGTTATTGTTCCTGGATCTTTGCCTGCAAAAATTTGATTAAATCCAGAAGCACAGGTTCCCATTTTCCCATTGTCAGCATGTTTTTGCTTCCAAGAACTGAAGGGGAGCAGTTGTTTTCAGACAAGACTCCTCCTACTTCCAAACTGTTAGCAATGGGACTTTAAATTAAATTAAAAGGTATTTCATTTTTTAAATCATAATTGTGTTTGTGCTGTGGAACAGAATCCCTGTTGTGTTTGGGAGGATGCACAAGTTGTTAGGTGTTTCTGTTTCTTGTAAGACCAGCGGGGGTGGGAAGTGCACTGAGCCAGCTGTTCCAGAACACTGCCAGCAAATAGAAAGCCCATTTTTCGCCAGGAAGTGCGTTGAGAAGGTGGGGAGACATCCTGCAGCAAACATGTCATGTCTGTGATCTTTTTCTAACATTCTTGTAAATGATTCACTGTACCAAAGGCTGTTTTCCATTAAGTGTTAGCATTGTTCCTCTCAGTTGATGTTTGCGTGTTTTCCCTCCTGCAATGGTGTGTTGAGACAACAAATAAATGCAGATAAATTGCAAGTCAAACGATCTGCAAGTCAGATAAATTGTAATGGGTGTAACTGAAGGATGTTTCTCTTCGATTTTCTTGTAGCTATGGAAAAGCAAGCTGGAGCCAGTAAATAGTGTAGGATTTCACTTGACTCTCATCAGATTTTTTTTTTTTTAAATTTAATTTTGGAATAGAAAACCTGCCTTTTTGAGATGCTTTTCTCCACTGGCCATGCAGGCAGCCCAAGTCACAAACTTAGACTAAGACAGCTAAGTTTTAGGCAATTAGGGGAGATGAATTGTGCACAAAGCACCAGTTCACCTCACCAGGTACATGTGAGCTAGCATGACCAAGAGGTAATCCCCTGCAGAGCAGGCCATACACACCATGACTGCATCTGCTGGCACAAACACCTGCTTAAGTATCAAAAGGATGCCATGGGTTTCAGTCGTGGATCTGAAAGCATTTTAACAGCATGAGTCACACATTGCACTGGCCTGACATCTGGCTGTAAATCCTGCTCTGAGCTGGTTTCAGCTGAAACCAGCACATGCTCTTACGCTGTTCAGAGCATTATGGGAATACATGGAATGCTGACACAACTGGAGCTTTGGAGGCAACTGTGAAACCAGAAGGTCTGAGCTGTGTAGCTAGGTGTTAATTCAGTTGTTCATCTCCCCTTAGACCAACACACAAGCTCATGCCTATTATGGATCCTGGTCTCTGACTGTCAGTCACTGCCAAGCAAGCAGATTTTTTTCACAATCAACAAAGATCCTACTTGGGCACATAAGTTTATGTTGGGAATAGAGTTGCCTTTGAGATGACATTTAAGACCATCACAGAAAAAATGAAATTTTGCTCAGTGTATCCAACCCCTGAACCCTGCTTTTCTCTCTCCATTAAGAGAGTTTCCCTCAAAATCTGAACTCCTGAGCATTTTTCCACTATAGTCCTAAATTAAAAGAGACTAAATCTGGGACTAATCCACCCAAAGGCTTAGATTTAAAACAAGACTCACCTCACTCTCAATCTGCATGCTAGAGAACTGCCCTTTGAATCTGAAAAAAAAAAAAGTCTTTTATATCATTTGTGTATTGATTTCTAAGGCACCCTTCAGTAAAATTAGTCGATTCTGTGTTTCACTCTAAACAGATTCAGAAGGATTCAAAATGTCCGCTCAGCCATAATGACTTTTAGAAAAACTGGGTTTGGTTTCTAAAAATGAAAGGCAAAGTCATACATGTCATGTTGTAGGAATTCCTGCCTCAGAGAAGACAGCAGAAAAAGAACATGGAGAAATACCATGCCAAGATGGCAAAAGCTGGCAATGGTGAGGGTCTTGCTCCAGCTGTGATTGACTGTTGGTGTTACCTTTCAAGAGTCACATGGTGGAACAGTGCTGAAGGACAGCCTGGGTGACCATGGGAATGCACTTGGCTTAATGCAGCTATGGTCAACCTTAAAAACACAAATCTCATCCTCCCTTTGAAGCAGAGCCAGAAGAGTGGGAGGAGGCCCTGTTGAAAGGCAACCCCCTAAACTTGTCAGCCAACTCTTTGGCCAGGATAAAGCCAATGCCAACCAGGCTAAAGCCAATGCTGATCAGGCTGTCAGCTCCCAGCACCAGGGAAGGCCCCGGTGAGTATCAGTGCATGAGCAGAATGCTTTTATGCTGTGAGACTGATGATTGCTCCCCAGCACTCCCTCGGGATTGAAGAGATTAATTGTTCCTATTTCACATTAGATAATAAGCCTTGTTTCACAAAGCACCTTTTAAAACTGAGCACGCTGTAGGCTGCAGCTACATACCATGAGGTTAATTACACTTTGTGCACCACAGGGGCCTGGCAAGCGGGGGATCTTGATTCATTATTCATGCCAACATTTGTGCCTCACTTGTTTGCCAAATTGGATCCTTATCTGTAAAATCCCTAAACATTTGCTGCACGCGTGGGATCTGCTTTTGTAACGGCTCCTGCCCCCTCAGACTTGTGCTTTACTACCTCATGGATAAGGGGAGAAGGACTGGGGCAGAGATCCAGGGGAGATCCCCACAAGAAATGGATTCTCCCACCCTTGATTCAGCTGGGGAGGAGAGGAGCAGTCACTTTGCACCTGGAAACACTGTGAAGCAGCAGTAATCCTGCTTCCTGCATACTGTCACCTTTACAATAGCAGCTATGCTGGTTTTCTAAGGCTCTGACAGACAAGGAACTAGGGCAGGCATTCCTCTTCCTATTCCTTGGTTAGCCTTCTAGCATGTTTTTTTGAAACTTGGCAAATACTGACATTTTTCAGTTGCAAGGAGTAAGGGTGGGCTGTCCCCCTCCTCTCTCCATTCCATTTGTTTTGTGGTTCTATACCCACTTACAAAAAAAACCCTATCCTGGCAACTCTGAACGAGGAACATATTAATTTTGAAAACACATGATCCTCTCTGGAGAAAACATTCCTTGTATTCCTGGGCACTGGTTACACTGAAGCAGTTGTTATGGTTGGGTCCCTTTACCCCAACTACAATACCAGCAGGGCTGAGCTTATTGGTGTGGGTGGGCGTGAAGGAATATGTGCACAAGGAAGCGGCCATAAAAGTGAAGGTGTTAATGTCAGCAAAACACAGCAAGGGGTCAGTGATCACCAAGTATGGACGTAAAGGAGGAAATTTTGACTTCTTCACTAAGTTAAAACACAGAAGGAACACCTCTGACAAAAATAGCTGGAAATGGCATTACTATGGCCAACAATACTGGTGAAAAGAGATCTATGAGCTAAAGCAGTGCATCTCAGTTGCGAAGTTTATTTGCTTATTTACTGATGAAGTAGCACCTCTGTTTATGTGTTTCTTTCATCCTCATTCCAGGTGGGATCTCAGCCTATAATGCAGGAGTTAACACTGTCCAGACCTACGACAAAATGGATATTGGCAAAACACACAACTATGCCAATGACCTGGATGCGAGAGCCAGGTTTTGTAAAAGAAATGGACATTGAGATCTCTGAGTAATGATTAGATTTGAGGCTCTGATTGCATACTTTGCTTCTAATTAAAAACATTTTGCATTTCTCCCCCAGAAACAGTAAGAATGGGGGAGGACAATGAAGCCAGGAACAAGTACAATCTTGCAATGGGAGTTTTTTTCAGCTAAGGCTACAAAAATAACTTAAAGGTTACACGGCTAATAGTCCAAACTGTAACTTACCTTTTGCCATTTATTTTTCATCTTACTTCATGAGAATATTCAAAGTTCTCATCTGTGCCTGCAGCTTCGTAAGCAGCAGATTAATACTGCAAGAAAGTTGTAACACTACTTAACAAGATTTTACCCGCCTTACGTTTTGTCTGTCGATACACGTGTCTAACAGCAGTACAAAACAGCAGCGCTGGCTGTCAAGAGGCTGAGCTGTCCCTGTCAGAGGCTTTCAAGGCCCAACTGGACAAAGCACTGAGCAACCTCGTCTGACCTCAGTGCTGGCCCTGTGTTGAGCAGGAGGTTGGACTAGAGACCAAAAAGGTACCTTCCAACATGTATTTTACAATCATCTTAAGCCAGTCTGTCCCTTCACAAAAAGGCAATGTCTCCTATCTGTGCTTCATCAAGATCTACATGGAGCATTACAAAGCTCCATTAGTGAAAGCACGTGGACACACACTGTGTTTGTGCACCCTGCTGGTTCAGGTTTTGGGGATGAGAGCACATCTTTAGAGAATGTATGCTTATACAGAGAAGGTTTGGGATAGCAGACTAACTGTGCGAGAGTGGGGGGCCCTTGGGGAAAATACCATTTCAGAAACACCCAGACTTACACATATATGAAAAAGTTTTTAAAAATACAATTTTCTTTTTAATTGGAACTGTCATCTTTTCAATTAAACATCTCAGTGAACATCTCTTGTAGCTGAATAATGAAATTTACCCAGAAATAACAGGTACTATGTATTTTTCCCTTCTCTCTGTGTGGGAGCCTGCCATTAGCTCTGCTTGGGCTTAGATAGTTTATCAGACACTTTTTAAGCTGTGTATGGTACCAAGCAAGTCTTTTCATTAACAGTTCCTCCGGGAGACCCTGCAGCACTTTTGTAGGCTGCAGCGTCAGAGATCCATATCCATATCCATACACAGACCGTGTGGGATGGAGCTGGCAGAGCCCTCTGCTGGAGGCTCACCAGGCTGCAGTGCCGCGGACACGGATCCCGAACGTGCCCGGCAAGGCTGAGGCAGCCTGGCTGTGGTGCTCTAGGACACCAATCCTGACATAAGTCTTATTATTTGCTATCCACCAGCAACAAGATCCATTTGGCTAGTTTTTTGTGTCCTAGTACTTGTACCATCTCATTAAAGAATGCCCTGTGCCTTGAATGCACTACACATGTCCTACAAAAGGGCTCAAATTCCACCTTGTACCTCCCTGTGGGAGCGTGATCCACACCTGCAAAGACCGCAGTTATAACACACTGCGGCACAAGATGCTGTGCAGATGCTGGAAGAAAGGAGGGAGATGAGAAAAGCAACATTAATTTATCTGCTTCACTTTTTCCATGCTATTTTATTTCAGTTCAAATTCCCATTTCTGCCTTCAGCCTAGCCATAGGGGCCATTACACTCCTCAATGCCACTACCATGGCCTATCCTTTTCCCTCTGCACAGTGCCTTCAGCTTTTATGTCCCTGTACTGATATATCTATTCCTTTGAACTCCTACAGGTGTTTACTCTTCTCTGCAAGCAGGCAGAAAGGATAAACACTAATTTTCAGGGACTGCATCCCTCTGATCTTCTCACAACATGCAGTCATTAAGATTAACTCCTTTTCAGTGTGTCTAATGTGGGAGAGGCTCAGAGCATGTTAACTACAGAGTTTGTGCTGGCTGGAATGCAAACTACTTTATCATTCGATACAGCAGCAGCTTGCTAACTTTGGCCGCAGTTCTTGAAACTGTAAATAAAACTATGCACACAGTAGTATTTTATGAGCTTGCAGCCCATAATTCTAACTCACATCAGAGGTATGCTTCAGGGTCTCTACATTTCTAAAGTCTGCAATTTTAGAACGGGAAAAGCATTAATTTTCACATACACTGCAGCTCTTAGGCTATTTTTATTGAACACTTAAGATCACAGGATACATATGAAGACAGTAGGTTTCCTGAAAGCCAAATTAGATAACCGACCAAGATGTGAACAACTCCTGTTACTCCCAAATTGAGAGTTCACCTACATTTTAAGCTATAGAAGAAGCCAAATGACAGATTGTTTGCTAGGGAATGAGTGTGAGATCTGGATAACCATGGTAAATCACTCTCTGTGGATAGCCAGTCAGTTCTCATGTGACTACTAAACAGAGGGCTTTTCAATTCCAATTCCCTCCTTTGTGCAGTGAAAGTCCTGCAGTATTGCTGTACATCTTTACTGTTAGCTGTGAAATGTCCTCACCATCATTAGCTAGATCTATTCTACTCACTTCTCTGCTTATTTGACGTTATAAATAAAGTTCTCTTACAGTTAGCCATAAACTGCAGCAATCTAGCCACAAAATTAAAACACGAAGACAGAGAGCCTATAATTAATTTAGTATTTCATGTAACTATTAAATGAATCTGATTTCAAATCTGTACACCTGCAATCCTTCTTTAAGCATCAGTGTCACCTTTGCCATTCATACCAGAGTAAGAATTTTTATAATTTCATACACAAACTCTTAACTGGGGATTTAAAATATTTATTTTATAAATTCTAAATCAAACCAGCACACCTTATGACTTAATTTCTTTCTGCTCCACAGGTTTCAGGTGCTTTTTAATGACAAGCTCTCCCCTGGTTGTCAGAAAGGTGCTGGACACTTCCTCTTCTGTTGGCAGCCCATGGGGTAGTTTCAGTGGCTGTATTCTACAGGCAGAAGAGTTTGCTTAGTGAAGTCCTGGGACTAGAAGACTGTTACATTAAATGTTCCAAATTAACAAATAAATAAGCAAATAATTAACAAACCTTATCAGATGTTTAATAACTTTCAGTCTGGAATTCACAGAAGGGATATTTTTGTGCAGTCTTGGCTGATGTGCCTACGTAAGGGATAAAACAGATTTTACAAATGTGTTGCCAAATCCCAAATCTTTGTTCACTGAATTTTGCACACTATCAGTAAAAAAATAAATCACATTTGCAAATCTAAGATTTAGAGAAGTGTCATGCATCAAGAACACACAAACATATGCAATCAAATCCTGATTCCAGTAAAATGACAATTTCAGCTTTGTTCCTATTCCATTATAAATGTATTTTTCTTCCAACTGTTACAAATACTGTAAATGTAAACACAAGAGTTTAGGGGCAAAACTGCTTCCTTCAGTTATATCTTACATTGATCAAGCACACACTTTTTTCTCTGTAATATAACACTGACTAGACAAATCTCTGCACAACATGCAGCTGGCCTGAAAAACGTGGATAAACACATCTTTGACACAAACTTTTTAGAGTCTTGAATTTGGAGGCCTTTTCATTGATAAATGAGTTTTATTTGCCTTCCTACAATATCTGAATAATATGACCCACAGAGAACTGAATTTAGAGTATTTACAAACCTATTTCTATTCTTTCAGAAGAATTCTCAGGGTAAAGTTCTCCTCAGGCAATGCAGCACAATACCATACAGAGATATTCTGAATTCCCACTAAAAGCACATCTGCCACAAACATTCCCCTCAGCTCTTAAACACATCATCAGCTTCTCAGATTGCCTTACGGCTGCTACAAATGTAATTCTGGTTTGTGACTGCAAAATTGAGGTCCTTAAAAAACCCACCACCCTCGTGCTGCCTTTCGGACACACACAACAAGTGTGAAGAACAACAATCATACTTTATCCAGTCCCAGATCACGTACTATCTTCTTTTCCCAATATGGGCGACCAATGACACTTTTTATTCTAGTAATAACGTGGATTTTGTGGGGCTCCTCAGGGTCACCTCCATACTTTTCATGATCTCCAGGCCGCGGCTGAAATACCTAGAATAAAAAGTTCACAAAAACAGAGGTTTTTTCCCCTAAATATCTGTTCTACAGTTAACTACTGTCTAACACATACTTCAACTTTGGTAAAAATTGTTACATATTTTCTTTTCAGGTGGTCAAAGCACCAACAAAGTGATCTCAAATTTAGCTTTTATAATATGAAGTCCAACACACTTTTATAATGGTCTGCTGATAAATACAACAACTCTTGAGCTTGGCCACACAACTGCACAGAAATACACAGAAAACACCCTGTACCAGCACACCACCTAATGCACGTGAATTTTATCAGAGAGCCTGTGCTCAGCCTCTGGATAGCAGGGTTTTTCACAGGCTTTAAGAATGCTTTTAGGGAAAAGAGTCAACTGACACCAGACGGTATCTTGCAGAAATAAACTAAAACTGTAAATGTAAAAATGTAAAGTGCAAGTCAAGCACATACCGAGTCTGGAATTTTCGATCTGGTAAAGAGACAACGAACCCACGCCGGGGACGCCATCCCTTCCATCCTCTTCCCCAGCATCTGCAAAGGGAGGAGGGCGTAAGTTGTCTGCGCTTTCTTTACAGCTCTGAATAGTCGCAAACAGATGACACAGGTGTAAGTCCCAGACCCACACGGATCCCCACCTTCCCAGCGGCTGCGGAGCCCCGAACACGATCCCCAACTGGATCAAGCCCCACGAGACGCCACTTGGATCCCCTCCCCGGAACCCCATCTGGAACCTCACTTTCCCGGACGCTGCAAGCCCCAGCACCAGTCTGGATCTCTCCACAAACCCCCACTTGGATTCCTCCCATATATCCGATCGCCACCCCCCGATCCTCACCTTCCCGGTGCCTGCGAGCCCCAGGCCCGCCCGGCCTGCCGCGGCCGCCATCTCGGTGCGCACTCTTCGTTCCGGCCGGACACAACTGTCGCGGCACTTAAGTTCCGAGCGGGCGGAAGGACAACGTTGCGACACCTCCCCTCAGTTCCCCCGCCCAGTCCCCGTTCCCCGTCCCGCTCGCCGTCGCCATCCCGGTCCGTGTCCCGTCCCTGCCCATGTCGCGGGCGCGGAGCGATGGCACTGCCGCGCTGGAGCGGGCCGGGGCGGAGACGGTGAAGCGGGCGGTGCAGCTGGACGAGGCGTCCCGGTTCCAGGAGTCGCTGGTGTGTTACCAGGAGGGCATCGACCTCCTGCTGCAGGTGGTGAAAGGTACCGGGCTGGGCACCGCCGTCAGGGCTCGGTGTGGCCCCGGGGACAGACGAGCAGTGTTGGACCCCGGCGCCCCGCGGGGAGGGAGGGGGAGCTGGCTGGGAGCTCCCGGGAGAGCCGGACCAGGCAGGGCTGGCGAGGGCCGGCCCCTGTGTTTACCCGGCCCCTGACTTTTTGTGATTCACAGCCACGACAGATGAGGCGAAAAAGCACCGCTACCGGCAGAAGATATCCGAGTACATGACCAGAGCCGAAGACATTAAAAAACATATTGAGAAAGAGAAACAAGGTATAAATACCTAAATGGGGGATTCTAAGAGGATGGAGTCAGACCCTTCCTGGTGGTGCCAATCACCAGGACATGAGGCAAGGGGCAGAAACTGATGCGCAGGAAGTTCCACCTCAGTATGAGGAAGAACTTCTTTACTGTGCAGGTGACGGAGCGGTGGAACAGATTGTCCGGAGAGGGTGTGGAGTCTCCCTCTTGGAGATAGCCAAGATTGTCTGGATACAATCCTATGCCATGTGCTCTGGGATGACCCTGCTTGAGCAGGAGGTTGGACCAGATGTCCCACTGTGGTCCCTTCCAACCTGACCCGTTCTGTGAATCCAGAAGCTGTGATGTACCCAATGTACCCATATGCTTTTAATTGTCTGCTGTTACGTGAATGTTTCAGGGGTGACGTGGTCCAACATGGAAATTGTGTCCTGACCTTTACTTAAAAAGAGACTTACTTGCCTTTCAGATGGCAAATACCATAAACAGATCAGGATAGAAGAAAATGCAACAGGTTTTGGCTATGAAAAGCTTTTCCGCGAGTACCTCACTGAGATTGTTTCTGAAGTTTGGGTGGAGGACCCGTACATTCGGCAGGTTCATCAGGCAAGTAGATACTCGGTGTAACTGATACAGATGTAGCCACTAGAGAAATTCCAAGCTACTAAATTAAATGAAACTTTTTCAGTTGTATAACTTTCTACGATTCTGCGAGATGCTAGTTAAGGGGCCGTGCAAGGTGAAAACAATCCACCTCCTCACTTCCTATGATGTGGTAAGTGTCTGGATTTTGGGTTCTATTCCCCTGTATTCAGGTGACACCACATGCAAAACAAAGTATAAAAATACAGACTTATTCCAACTTACCAGAACTTGTTAAGACTCAGGGCCCTGATGCTTTCAGCAGAGAACACAGATTAAGAGAAAAATAAAAACGTGATAGTTGAACATAAGTAATTTTTTAAGTTCAGAGTTTTCTCATAACTCTAACAAATTCTGGGTAAGCAGAATCTTAAATTAAAATTTCTGTAGAAGTTTTGTTGTGGAAAATGTCATAAAACCCAAAGCATCTGTTGAGACAAGGGGTTTTTTGCTCTTTCAACAGCTGTATTTGTCATTTTAGAGGCTTTCATGAGCTGAAATTTCTCAAACTATCACTGCACTTATTTAAACTATTACTGCACTTTGGCTCAAATACTATGTATCTAGTTTCAAAGCACTGAGAGTGAGCTCCTCCTCCACATCCCTTAGCAAATATACCTGGCATCTGTCTGCTTTTTATCCTGTCTTTGAAACTGTAAATCTGCCTTCATCCAAGTTACTTTATTTTGGTTTACTTTGATACTAAAAAGGTTTTGTTTGTGAGTTTAAGAAGAGGTGACCAGAAGTAGAATATATAGTTAAAAAAAAAAAACAAACCAAAACCCCATCATGTTATTTTTACTTTTGATAGGGTGGTGGGAGGAGTCAGCAGATGAGTGTCTTGGAAGAAATAAAACAGTCATTGAGTAATTATGGAGTAACACTGAATATTGACTTTTCATCTTCAATACATGATCGAGAAATCAGGTGAGTGATACAAAAAATGAGCAAATGCAAGTTACTTGAAGTCAAACTATTTAACCGTAACTGTTGAGACAATTACAGCTGTGGTTAACAAAGTAAAAGGCAGTGGCCCTCACTGGATGAAATCAGCCCTTGACAGTTCCACATATTCTAATTGTGACTATAATATTAGTTGTCTCTATAAAGAATGGTGTCTTCTGTGGTTCACACAGGTATTGGTGAATATAGGAAATAATTGTGATGGAAACAAGGTGCATGTGCATCATGTGGATGTAACCTTTTTATTCAATGTACTCATAGTATTCAAATTTGTGCATTTTTAAAACAGATTCAACAATGGGTGGATGATTAAGATTGGAAGGGGTCTTGATTATTTTAAGAAGCCACAGGTAAGGACGCTTTGACTTCTTTAATTAACTGAAAATGAGCTCATCTACAGTATATGCTCACCATGTCGATTCTGTTTATTTCTGCAGGGTCATTTCAGCATAGGATACTGTGACTTTGACTTGAGACCTTGTCATGAAACAACAGTGGATGTCTTTCATACTAAACACACAAAGAAAATGTGATCAGAAATGACTGCTTTTAATAAGTGTTTTCATAAGTATAAAAACGTAATATTAGAAGATGTTGCTTGAGTCCAGCTGGTGGCCCACAAAAGCAACTCTTTGAAGTATTTACTGCAGCACAGCTTTTATGATCTATAGGTTTAAGAATATTTGAGACTTTTCAGTCTGAGAAAATGCAACTGCATGATTCCTTCATTGTACTTCTTCTGTAATCTTAATTAATACAATCTATGTCTAAATTTTATATTGATTTCATAACAGACCCTCGATATTGTCTTTCAGAGGTCTCTTATCTGCCATTTCTATTTTTACTGTTGATTTTGTCTTCAACCAGTTTTGGATTTTGTGTCTTTAACTGACCACCTCACAATCATTGGAAGCTGGGCTGCCACATGTCCTCTTTTATAAGCAGTCTTATTTATTTCCTTTAATTCCTTTATTCTAGTCATGACTACTATTTTGCTGGGTTTTGGTCAATCCTGTAATACTTTATTTCCCAGACTTTACTGGTAATCTCAAATTAAACATTGCATTTTCCAAGCTCTTTTCCTACAAATGTGGTAGCGTTCAGTACACAGTCATTTTAGGGTTGTCTTATGTGTCTCTGCATAATGGATTTTGGACTGGGAAAGCTGCAAACAGCTGTGTTCTGTTCCCTGTCAGTCCTGTGTGTTCTTTTATTCTGTGATACATAGTCACATACCTGATATCCGTGCTTTGCATTAGGTGTGGAAAGGATGTGTGATCCTCTCCCAGTCTTACTCTCTGACTCTAAAGTCTAATGACTGGCTTTTCATGCCACTCTCAACTGCAGTAAGCTATTTCCCTACTGCTAGGTTGTCCCCTAAAAAGAATAAATTTATCTTTACATTTTTTCAGAAGTTGGATACCCTGAGTAGCTCAGCTGGTTAGAGCATGGTGTGAGTAATGCCAAGGTCACGTGTTTGATCCCTGTACGGGCCATTCACTTAAGAGCTGGACTTGATTATCTTTGTGGGTCCCTTGCAAATCAAAATACTCTGTGATTCTAAGCAAGAATAAAGACAAAGTCTTCCCTTGTCATTCCTTCGCCTTTGGAAACCAGAAGGTATTATCAGAAGAGCTGCTTTTTTTCTTCTGATACAAGAGTTCTTTGTTAGCAAGAATCTGCCTAAGTCATACACTCTGACATGAAAAACAGGCAGTGGCCTCTTTTTCAGGTCCCATCAAAATCTTCAGCCTCAGGACTGACACGTGCCTTACACTTTCTGCCTTGTAATACAGTAGGCCTCTATATTCTAGTAGCATGTTTATTGCTAGAACTTTTTCTGCCTCCTGTATTTCTTTTTCCTGATGGCTGGTGTATTCCATTATCTTCTTTTTTTCTTAATGTGCTATATTATTTCATTTTCTGTCATCTAATGCTGCTATTCTTTTCCTCTTGCCTCTAATAACAAATCTATTCCACAGCAATCAATAAGAAACGGAGCTGGTCTTTGCCTTGTTTTCTGGGTCCCAGTGTGCCAGTGGTCTGCCTTCTTTATCCTTTCTCATAATAATGTTTCAGCTTTGGAGTGTTGCATCAGCAAAATGAATACTGTATGTGCCACAGAGCTGTGTGCTACTGTTCATTCCCCCAGACATTCCATAGGAACTCCCTGGCTTGCTGCTGTGATATTAAGTTTCTAGTCACCGTTGTGAATTTTATTCAGTTGTGTATAACATATGCCTATTTTTAATGGGAATAAAGGTTATTTTTTATTATTTGTAGCTTCAGTCATCTGTTTGAGTTCTTCACTACATCAGGAAATTCAAGGAAGCTGTGTAATGCCTCATAGATCCAGCCATGTTCTGGAGAAGGCTCACTGTAAATACAGTAATTTCCCAAATGTGAAGCTTTGTGTCTTTTAACCTACTCCAGCAATTTCAAACGTAAGAGAATCACAGAATTAACTAGGCTGGAGAAGACCTTTGAGAGCATCGAGTCCAACCTATGACCTAGCATCACCTTGTCAACGAGACCATGGCAGTGAGTGCCACATCCAGTCTTCTTGAACACCTCCAGGGACAGTGACTCCACCACCTCCCTGGGCAGCCTTTCCAATGCCCAATCACTCTTTCTGTGAAGAATTGTTTCCTAATGTCCAGCCTAAACTTCCACTGGTGCTGCTCGAGGCTGTGTCCTCTTGTCCTGCTGCTGGCTGCCTGGGAGAAGAGCCCAACCCCCACCTGGCTACAGCCTCCTTTCAGGTATCAATAAACAGCCTGTGTTCTGACCTAATCAAAATTACATCACACTTATTCTTCAACAACACTGAAATACATCTTGAGCCTTTCATAATTGTACTATATATTGAGCTATTTTTTTATTTAGCATTAAAACTGTCACTTTCAGTTCATTATTGCCTTTTAATGGAACATTTTCTGCTAGGTGGTAACAGAAGGAACCTCTTTCTCCTAAATATGTATTTGCATTTCCAAATGTTTAGCTTTGATACCAGTACCCATGGCAGCAGGGACTCCCAGCTTTCTGCTAGGCAGTGCAAGACAAAGGAGGCCCATATGGCCTCTGTCCCAGTTAGCCTCTCCTGCCCAACATTAAACTTCCTAACCCTTCCCCTGCTCTCGCACATGCACGGACAAAAGCCCTAACCCAGGGTGGAGCTACAGTGATTCCTTACCCAGTGATTCAGTGGTGAGCTGAGCTCACTATGGTGCTTGTACAGCAGAGGCACAGCACTCTGCAAAAAAGAACTTTCAAACAGAAACCAGGGAACATCCCTCTCCACACAGCCCAGGGGCTGAGACATGGCCTTTGGGCTACTACCCACAAGGAGCAGCATGCAGGCTGGGGCATCCAATGCAGCAGCACAGCACCAGTTTTACACCTACCCCATCCCGCTGTGTCAGCCATTTGTGCCTTCTATGCTACAGGGCCAGTTTGGGATGCCCCCACGATTTTCCCTGGTTCAAGCAGCAATGATGTCTTGTCAGCAGTGGTTTCAATCCTACAGTTTGGGAATATCAGGTGCAGGCAGTGTGAAATTTAATTGTAATATTTAACAGAAGCACAAGATTAAACAGTTTGTTTTCTACAAACTGAATTTTTCTCTTACTAGCCAATGTTTTAATTTTGTTTTCAATACATTAAATAAAAAAGCAGAAGTTTAACTTACATTTTCAAAATGCAAGTCACATTAACATTATCATATTCTCACATAGTAGACTCCACTTGCTGTGCAACTCATCGTCTTGTGGACACACTCTCAGCAATGTTGTCACTAGCGTAGTGGTCTCGTTTGGGCAAAACTTACTGCCAGTAAGACTCTTGACCAGTTCACTGTACAGACCTGGTGGCAGCCACTGCTCTGGCAGATCAATGTTACAGACTTCAATCCTTCCATGTTTTACATCCATATTTACTCTAACGTCAAGAACAGAATCTTTATAGGCCATGTTAAGACAAGTGCTAATGCTGAACTTTGGTGTCTTTCCATACAGCCATTCCCAGGTTTGTAGTTCTTTAGTTTTGTTACTAATTCCAGGAAGCAGAGTCTCATCAGCTGGATTTATTACAGTGATATGGTGATCTATTTGGTGTTGAGTAGCATATTCTTTAGCAATGGCATCCAGGAGCATCTCAGAAGTTAAACTAGGATCCTCTTCAAAGAGATTTTTCACTGACGCAGGCACGCTAGGAGTGGCATTGCTCTTTAGCCCTTTATAAGGACTTTTTAGCACAGAAGATAAAACAACCTTATCTGCATTACAGAGTAAGGTACAGTGGTGATAAGCACTTGTCCTTCCCAGCTTTGCAGCAGTGCCTGAGATTTTGTATTGCCTGTCTAGCAAGATGTCGTATCTGTCAGTGACATGTACATCTAACTGGGGTCGCAAGGCTTTCAGTGCCTTCACAATGAGCTTCAGGTTTTCCATTCGTTCATATTTTTTTCTGGTTGTGAAGAAAGTCAAATTGATATTACCTAAATCATGGTAAACTGTCCCTCCTCCACTTCTCCTCCTGGCTAGTTTTATATTTTTTTGCCTCAATAGCCTGAGGTTGCATTCCTGCCAGGGATTCTGATGTCTCCCTATTACCACAGCAGGGGAATTTCTCCAGAGGAAAAGGACCTGTTGCTTCTCTAAATCCATATGGTCATGGATCCAGTCTTCCACAGCTAGATTTTGGTAAACATCATTAGAAACAGACTGGATAATGAGGCCTCCACTAGCTGTGCTCCAGAAGCAAGCTTTTGGAGTTCTGAGGATGCAGGACAGCCAAAGGCAGTTCTTCAGTGACGGGAGTACCATGTTTTTAATAACTGGACAGCGGAAGGAAGGAATGCCTGCTCTGTTAATGCTGAATGCGGCAAGAGTGCAGCCGGCTCTTGTGACAGAACTGCAATGCCAGCGGCAGGCATGAGACAGTCATGCACTTCCCACAGCAGCACGCGAGTTCCAAGGCATGGTGCTCCTCCGGTGATGCCGCGCAGACCCTGGCGGGAGCCTCACACAACATCCGGGGGTGTCAGAGCAGCTGCTCCTCGCGGTCCTTGGTGCCTGAAAGACCAAAGGAAGAAACGGAATGTGTATTTTCCCCTCACTCAACGCAGCCTTGCTAATGCGGTTTCACATTGCGTAGTCCAGCTTTGTTAGGGTTTTCCGCCTTTTTTTTCCATGGGGTTCCTGGCGCCGCGTCCCCGCCCGCACAGTCCCGCCGGGCGCCCTGCGCTACTCACGGCTGGGAGCGGAGCCGTCCCGGCGCCCGTGTCCCTGTGGGCTCCTTGGAGCCGACGGCCTCGGGAGCGCCTTCCGCTTCCCGGGTGAGAGGTGCTGGGGGCGGGCACTGCGCCTGCCGTGCAGCCGGGGAGGGGTGGGGGCGCCGGGCTGGGAGTAGGGCTTGGTGTTCGGTGAGCGCCCGGGTCCTGCCTGTCCCGGCCCAGCCACGGCACTGGGCGGGGGAGGGAGCTGGGAAGAAGCGAGAATGACCGAGTTACAGAATCACAGCATGGATCAGGTTGGAAAGGACCACAATGGGTCTTCTGGTCCAACCTGCTCAAAGAGGGTCATCCCAGAGCACATGGCACAGGATTGTGTCCAGGATGTTCTTGAATATCCCCAGTGAGGGAGACTCCCCACCCTCTCTGGACAATCTGTTCAAGTGATCAGTCACCTCACAGTAAAGAAGTTCTTCCTCATGTTCAGGTAGAGTTTCCTCTGCATTAGTTTCTGGCTATTGGCTCTTGTCCTATTGCTTGGCACCTCCGGGAAGAGCCTGGCTTCATCCTCTTCACACCTTCACTTCAGATACTTATGGGCATTGCCCACAATATTTACAGGGTCATGGCAACAAGAGGCTGGTGCACAATGCATAAAATGGATTATCTTTCTTCCAAGACCCAGATGCGCAGTTCCTCGCTGCAGGATATTGTGGATGCTAGAAGCTTTCATGAGTTCATGAGGAGACTGAAAGGGTTAACACAAATGCACAGAGACTTGTGAAATACACAGAAACTGTATAGGGCTCATGAAGATATAGAAGCTAAACGTTGATAGCATAATTCATTAACAAGCTGGAAAGTGATCAAAGACTGGATGTATTGCCGGCAGCAGATTGTCTTCAGATCTGCATTTAAGCCATTCTTAAAGTCCACCAGACCTCAGCTATAATTCTTCAAAACCTATTGTCTGTGCTTAAGCTCACACTGTGAGACAATGTTCAGTGCTAGCTAAAGTCTTTTATGCGCATTAGTATCCCTATGGGCAAATATGTGCTGTATTTCTCTTGTTCACGGGTATGTATTTCTAAAAGGTACATTGCATGCCTTTGTCTTCTGTTCTGCCTTAAAAGAACTGTGTGGGTGTAGTAGGGCAAGTAAAAAGTAAGAAACCATCACAGCATGTGTGCTGGTGGTGATTAGTGGGAGAAACAGACTCTAAAAGGAACTTGA
This sequence comes from Oriolus oriolus, assembly GCA_013400235.1. Lineage (NCBI taxonomy): Eukaryota > Metazoa > Chordata > Aves > Passeriformes > Corvidae > Oriolus > Oriolus oriolus. The sequence goes on along the minus strand of VXBT01005721.1, from coordinate 1,121,577 downwards.
TGTGATGTGTGCGCCAGCAACTGGAATGTTGTACTGTCACATTAAAAAAAAAAAGTTGGGAATTGTTTTAAGCAATTTGAAGTGGGCATAACTTTTTGCTGAATTAGCCTGGTGATAATTTTTCACTGGGATGAACCATTCTGTAATGCACAAGGTCAAAAGCATGTGGACTTTGTCCATAAAAATGTGCTGGAAATGAACTTTGAAGGCAGTTGACAAAATGCAAAAGTGAACCCGTGCATTCTAGCACTGGTCAGAAGTATGGAAACACATCTTGTGAGACAACTGATGTTACTAACACCCGAAGAAAATGTGGGACCACTTGTTTCCATTTTGATGGAATCACTTGATTCTTGAACATTTGCAATGTGTCATTTTGCCACGGGGTGTCCCTAAAAACCTACCGTGAGCTGTTGCACTCTGTGTTTTTCTAGTCAAAAACTCTTTTCATAGTTAGAACCATAATTTGCTAAATATGTAAAGTGTGTGGAATACTAGGCAGACAGATAAAAAATGTCATGAGTCTGTTTCTGATAAGCTGAAGGATGAAATACACATGCAACAGTAAATGCTTTCCTATTGTTGAAGACAAATCCAGCAAGATAATTAGAAATATTCTGACAATAAGCAAAAAGTATGAATTTTTAAATGCACAGCATGATTTATTGATCTCTATGGCCCAACTACTATTGTATAAATCACATATCTGTAAAATAGAGCAATTATTATTTTCACTTTTGAAAACAATCCTATGTATGAATTTAATTTCTTCTTTGATCAGCAAAGCATTGTTTGGTATACAAAAAGCAATGCAACTGCTCTGCACAACATTAACCAGCATTAAGATATAAAAGATAACTCGTCATATGTCCCTTAGAGGATACCTTAAACATACTAGAACAAAACCAATTTAAAATTTATAATTTCACTCCTAAAATGAATTTTTATGCAGAATAATTTTGTTAAAGTTATGAAAACATGAAATGCCCTTTTCACATCTCTTTTGGAGATAAACATGATCATGCAGAGTCTCCTCTTCCACCATGCCAAAATCTGAAAGATTTACAAGAAATCCAGGATGGGGAGAGGGAAAAGAAAAACACTTTCTTGTCTTGCTCTGTTTCTGGAAGTTAAAATCTTCCAATTTCTTTTCTGGCTTTCGGTGGGGATCGTATTTCAGAGGTGTTACTCACTCCTAAGGTCTGAAAGGGCAAGCTGTATCCATGAGTGCTTAATAGTGGCTGCTTGCCAAAAACCCCCGTTATTTACCCTGCACTGTCTCCAGAATCCAAAACCTGTGCTAGTGGCCAGCAGGGAAGAGAGGAGATTTTGTTTGGTTTCTCAGCCTGACTTTGGGACTACCTAAAGCAGCCTCTTTCAAAGGCTGTTTATATCCTTGCCATGAGCAGGCAATAGGAGTCGCAGGGTTCACATGGCCTCCTTTATCCTTTTTGCACCACTTTCTTCAAAGGCACCAGTCTGCTTGTCCCTGTCTGTGCTGTTCCAAGAAGAAGATCTGTGCAGCCAGAGGTAGTGTAAATAAGAACTCCTATCTTGGGATGTAAGAAAACATAAGAAGTAATTTCTCTCAAATGATTTTGTTGGTGGAATAAAGAAAAGCATAATTAGCCTTGTAATACTCTGATGTTTTAACTTCACAATGTTTGAAAACCAGTAATATGTTAGTCCTGGCATTAAAAGTCAGGAATGAGTTCAGACTGGGGTTTATCATATGTGCAAAGCTAATGTTTGACACTGTCAAGAAACAAGTGTGATGCTAAGGGTAATATTTATTCTGGATGATACAACTGGCACACAGTCTTACAAATAGATATATAAATTAGATGGCTTTGGATAGAAGATAAGGTTTAATTAAAGGAAGCTATTTTCTCAAGATTAAGTCAGTCTTATTTAACACTTGTTTTGTTCTTGTCAGGTCAGAGAGATTGTGTGGCAATTGCTGGAGTTTTCATCTGTAAAAGTGTCTCCTTGGATATTAGTTTCTGGAAGAAATGAACCTAATTAGAGTAGAGGTATTCAGCTGAGCTCCCTGAGTTCGCTGTCAGTCCCGCCTGATCAGCTGTGGCAGTTTCAGAATACCCATCTCTCTCCTGGGGCTGGACTGACAAGACTTGGCTGCTTGGCTTTGTCTCTGAAATCTTCTGACCTGTAAGCATTGCTCATGTTGCCTTCCCCTGCCTTTTGCTGAGGCTTTCACATTAATCACAGGCAAGGCCTATGCTCCATGTGTGGGCCTGGGAGGTTTGGGTTAAAGGTGCTTTAAAAGAAGTTTTTAAGAGAATTTCACTCAAAACAGCAATGGGTGGTGTCTGAGTGTGCCGATTTATGATCCGTCCCTGTTCTTCCATCCCCAAATAACTATGAAGAATTTAACTATTATTTGAGGAAGTAATCTTTTTATCTGTCAAGGTGTGGAGAGAGTGTTGTGTCACTCGAAGAGACACTTGGCTTAACTACCTCCCCCAACAAAAAAGCTCTGCGAAAAGATGTAGCAGCAACCAGTCACTCAGTATTCATTTGTACTTAAAACCAAAAAGAAATATGAGCACCTTTCCTTGACTTTATTAAGAAACTGTGCTCTACATCATAAACCTGCTACTGAAAGCTGAAATTTCATAGATAAGAGTTATTCAAAAACCTCCCAAGATTAAACCAAGTAGAGAAATAATTAAAATTTCTATGAATGCAGTGGTCATAAATATTTATATCAGAATTAATGGGAAAAGGGGTTTACTGACAATGTTGTACAAGATTTTGCAATGCATCTTTTTAAAAATTATTTTGAGTAATATTTCTAACCTCTCATTTTGTTTTGCCTATACAATTTCAGTCATATACACCTGTAGGGCCAACAGATGTTATGATCGTCTTGGAAAGCAAGAGTAAAGAAAATAAAAGTGCAGAGACTGCATGCTTGCTAGAAAGCTATTTAAGCTGTTGTGCTGGTACTGGGCCAGAAGTCAGTATGTCCATCACAGCTGCTTGGCTTCTGTCCTACAGAGCTCCCAGCTCAAGGAAATCAGAGTCATAGAATAGTTTGGCTTGGAGGGGAACTTAAAGACCACCTAGTTCCAGCTGCAATTTCATGGGCAGGGACACCTTCCACTAGACCAGGTTGCCCAGAGCTCCATGCAGCCTGATGTTGAACACCTCCAGGTGTGGGGACTCCCCAGCCTTTTTAGTCAACCCGTTCCAGTGCCTCATCACCCTCCTAAGAAGAAGTGAATTCTTCTTGAAAATAAATAATTCCTCCCTATTATCTAATTTAAACCTTCCCTCCTTCAGCTTAAAGTCATTCCCTCTTGTAGTTGTACTACATGCCCTGGTGAAATGCCCCTCTCCAGCCTTCTTGTAAACTCCCTTTAGGTACTGGAAAGTCTCCCTGGAGCCTTCTCTTCTCCAGGCTGAACAACCCCAGCTCTCTCAGTCTGTCTTCATAGGAGAGGTGCTCCAGCCCTCTGATCAGCTTAGTGGCCCTCCTCTGGACTTGTTCCAAAAGGTCAATGTCTTTTTTGACCTGGGGGCTGCAGAGCTGGATGCAGAACTCCAGGTGGGGTCTCATGAGGGCAGACTAGAGATGGAGAATCACCTTCACCCTTCTGGGCACGCCTCTTTTGCTGCAGCCCAGGATGTGGTTGGCCTTCTGGCCTGCAAGGACACATTGTCAGCTCAGGTTGAACTTCTTGTCCACCAGCACCCCTAAGTCCTTCTCCCCAGGGCTGCTCTCCATCCATTCTTCTCCCAGCTTGTGTCCATGTCACTGACAGATGTTAAACAGCACCAGCCCAATATCAGCCCCTGAAGAGCACCACTGGTCTCCACCTGGACATTGAGTCTTTAGCCAGTTTGAGTGTGATCATCCATCTAATTCTGTATCCACAGAATGGTCTGTCTGTGAAGTCCGTGTCTCTCCTGATTAGAGTCAAGGACGTTGTGCAGGGCAGTGTCAAATGCTTTGCACAAGCCCAGGTAGATGACAGCAGTTGCTTTTCCCTCATGACTTACTTTACACCACTGCCATAACTCCCTTGTAGAAGGCCACCAAATTTGTCAGGCATGATTTGCCATGGTGAAATCATGTTGACTGCCACTAATTACCTCGTACTTTTTCCGTGTGCCGTAGTAATTTCCAGGGGGATCTGCTCCATGATCTTGACAGGTACTGAGGCAAGAGTTACTAGCCTGTATTTCCCTGGCTCTTCCATATTTCTTTTTGAATCAGTGGGAACTTCACCAAATTGCCACAGCTTCTTAAATATGATGGATAGTGGCTTAGCTGCTTCATCCACCAGTTCCCTCAGGAACGGGCCCGGCCTGGAGGAAAGGACAATACTGTGACAATGTAGTGGTTATATGGACAGCTTTTCTTTCGGGGGAGAACTGGAGTCGGAGTGTCTAACAGCTCTTCACAGCCATCCAAAATAACCAGATATCTGGGAGAAGACGAACCACCTCCCGGCTTGGCAGGGGGAGAAGGGCGTTCGGAAGGGCGCGGCAGCTCGCCGGTCACTGCCAGGCTCCTGGGGAGCGCGGCGGGCCGCATGGAGGGAAGGAAGGAAGGAGGGAGGAAAGGAGGCGGATGTTGGGGCGGCAGCGGTGATGCCCGGGGCGGCAGCACACGCCGGTGCTCCCCCTGGCCCCGGTAGTGGCCGTGAGCGGCTCCCCAGGGCGCCGGAGGGGGAGAGCGGAGAGTCGCGCCAAGGTAGCGACCGGTGGGACTCGGCTCGGCGCCCGGGGTTTGCGGGATGGGAGGGGTTGGAGGTGTGTGAGGGGTGTGCGGGGGGCTCGGGGTGAGAGGGTTG
>VXBT01005721.1:1008413-1116569 GCA_013400235.1 Oriolus oriolus | reverse complement strand
CACGCGGCTGCTGCTGGTGCTGTGGGGAGCAAGGAGGAAAGGAACATCTGAAATGATTCATCGCTGAACTACTTGGGAGCGCAAAAACGTTTGGGGGGGCTTAATCAGTCCAAAACGTTTGCTGACTCTGAGTGCTCCTGGTCGTGCAGTAAGGACTGCTGCAGGTGTCTCCAGTGCTGCGTGAAGCCGAGAGCGAGGGGTCCTGATGGGAAGCTGAATCCCAGTTGCGATGGGGTTGTGTTATTGCAGTTTAGAGGATGGTGGTGAAATGTGTCACAGCAGTAAATTCTTACCACTTTATGGCAAGTGTCGTGTAAGTATATGTTTTAGGATACATAATATTATCATGTATTCCAGAAAGTGCTCTTTCACTAGTTGGTAGAAGTAGTACTGTGAGTGAGCAAATACTGTATGTAAATTCAATGTGTAGATTTGAGTCCTCAGTGCTCAGTGAGGTGCTGAAGGTGCCAATTGCTTGATTGGTCTGATCTGTTCCCTTCCCTAGGATTAGGGTGATGCATATAACTGCAGAACCTGAGAGTGCCTCTTTCAGAGAGAACAGAATATTAGGATGGGATTCAGCTAATATAACTGATATGTCAACAGTGATGATGATTTTAATGGATATCTAGGCTGTCTTTATCACCAGAGGTACTCCTAGGACATGATTAATTTCAGTATGAATGCAAAAAATTGATTGTAGGAATCACTTTCTAGAAACTACTCTTTGTAGAGACCCAAAATTAAATTAGTTTACTCTTAAACAAATGGGATTTGATGTGCAATTTTGAATTTCAGAATTTCAGTTTATCTTCAGAATCCGTTTTAGGCCCCTACATGACTTTCTGGATTTCAACAATACTTACTTGCACATTACTTTATTTCTATTGCAAAAATTCACCTTTCATGGACCTTAAACAAACACGGTGGCCTACTTTCTTTCATATTTAAAAATTCCTTAGATACTCTAGTACAAATCTACTGAATTGTCCTCCTTAGTTTTGAACAAATATATTTTAAGTTAATTAACATTTAACTTTTATGTCCTTTTCTTTCTTGTTAGATCCATATTAGAAGGACATTCAGACATATTCTGCAATATAACAAAAAAAAGAAAATACAGACATTCAGAAGTTACTTTAAAGTATTATATGGATATTTATTTTAATTAGATATCTGCTTCATCTTCATTTTGAAGAGTACATTTATCCATTTCACATTGAAGTATCAATAATTACAAAAGTTTTATTTCAGTGAACGCGTTCTCTCATTTATGCTAATGCAGGTTATTTTACAAACAATCTGAAATAAAGCAAGGGAGGTCACCTTCAAGGCTTGATGCCTTTGTTAAGTCGCTGGAAAAGGACAGAGACTGCTATAAATGTGAGACTGATGATTTGTTGAAGGTATTAAGAAACTCATTTTCAAGTCCTAAGTGAACCTTTACTTGTGGCATCATGCAAAAAAAAAAATTCATCCATCCATGTGAGCTTGGGAAATCACTTTGGAAGAGGAGGAATGTATTTTTTAGAATGTCAGTTTATCTCATGTTAAACTACTAAAGCTATAACTACCAGGAAGAAAAACTAATTGATTGTAAACAGAAGGATGCATAAGATGGGAATGGGCCAATGATAGAAGTTTTCAAACCTGACATAGTAAGAAAGTATTTCAAGTTTTGTTTCTCTGCTTTAACCTTGTATCACCATATTCTTTAAGGGAGTGATTTCTGATCCAGAAGTTTTGAAAATGTTGAGAGAATATGAAGAACTAGAGTCAACACTGAAAATATACGAGTGTCATGTGGCAGAAATTCAGGGTAACTTTAAAGTTTTAACAGCTGAGAGAGACAAAATTGTCAATCCTTATGAACAGGTAATTTCATTTATATTTGTATGATTAATTGAAATAACAAGGTAATGTGCAAGAAAAAATATTTTTTGCTTTGTATGAAAAAATAAAGAATGCAAAGTATTTGTTTAAAAAATAGAAAAAATAGTTATGGAAATTCTGTTACTTGAACCTGTCAGCTCAATATAAGTTTGTAAGTGCTGTCCTGAGTTAAAAATGCTTTCCTGAATCAAGGAATGTGTGCACAAGTGATTACTTCATCTTCAATATTACACAGTTTCTGGGATGCTCCACATTACCAACCATAGGCCACGGTAATATACTGATTATCTATTCCATGTTTCTGTTATGGTGCTTTTTTTAAAAACCAGGCACAGGAGGAGATTTCCCAGCTTCGTCAGGAAGTTATAAAATGTCCCAGGACTCCTAAAAGCACTGTGATAGCTGAAGCTGTATTAAAACATGTGGAGATAGAAAGGGATACAGCACTGTCAGATTTCTAAAGGATGCCTGCAGAACGTGATAGACTCAGGGAGCAGTTACAGGTTTGATTCTGTCCCATTCCGCCTCAACCCCACCCCACAGGTTATTTAAACATGAAAACTACTTAGCAGTGTAATTAAAGTTGCTAAAGTTTTCTATTCTGGTCTTGAGAATTAATTGCTTTGCAAGTCTGGTGAATAGAGACTTGTTCTATGTGTGATTTTGTTGTTGCTTTTATTTGATACAGATTTCTCAAGAAACTGCATTTAATGAAAAGGCTCATTGGGAACAGAGAATTGAAGAGCTTGAAACTACAATTCGTAGTGTAAGGGAAAATAATTATGTATGGAATTGTAAATATAATACAGGTGATGTTCATGGTTAATCCTGCAGGACGAACCTGACTGCTATCAGGAAACAACAGGCTGAGAGCAGTGGATGTCATTTACCATTTCCCCTCTGCTCTGCTCTGGTAAGACACCAACTGGAGGACTGTGTCCAGCTCTGGGGTCTCCAACATAATAAGGACATGGATCTGTTTGAGTAAGTCCAGAGGAGGCCATGAAGATGATCAGAGCAGGCTGGAGCACCTCTCCTACGAAGACAGGCTGAGAGAGTTGGGGTTGTTCAGCCTGGAGAAGGAAGACTTAGGGGAGATACTTTAGCACCTTCCAGTACCTAAAGGAGACCAACAAGAGAGCTGAGGAGGGACTTCTCACAGGAACATGTAGTGACAGGACAAGGGGGAATGGTTTTAAACCGGGAGATGACAGGTTTAGATTAGATACAAGTTAGAAATTCTTGACTGCAAGGGTGGTGAGGCCCTGGCACAGGTTGCCCGGAGAAGCTGTGGATGTCCCATCCCTGGAAGTGTTCAAGACCAGTCTGGATGGAGCACTCAGCAACCTGGTGTAATGAAAGGTGTCCCTGCCCATTGCAGGTGGTGTGGAACAAGATGGTCTTTAAAGTCCTTTCCAGCTGAAACCATTCTGTGATTCTGTGATTTTAAGACTGTACCAAGCTTTCAATACTGTTACCCACAGTGTTCTTATATCCAGGTTAGGATAGGCTTGTTCCACCTGGACGAGGAGTGGCTTAAGAGGGACATAAGTCCTGCCTGCCAATACTCATCAAGAAGTCATAAACAGGCTTTTTACATAAGTGCTTGGAGGAAAGATGAGCAACAATGGGCATCCATTGAAACCAGAAGGGTTCAGGCTGAATACAAGGAAATACTTGCTTCTCATGAGGGCAGTTGAGCAGTCCCCAGCCTTGGAGATTTTCATGACTGGACTGGACAAAGCCCTGAGCAGCCTGACCTCAGAGCTGGCCCTGCTTTGAGCAGGGGTTTAGGCTAGACAGCTGGAGGCCATTCAAATGTGAATTATTTTATGACTGTGTATTTCTAAGATCTGGTGCTTCAAAGCTAAATGTAATTGTGCTGTTCTGGCAAGTCGTATTTAATATGGTTTAAGTACTTGTGTGTGCAGTTGTTTGCTAACATATGGCACTAAAATAGAAAATTAAAACATTAATAAAATGAATATAAATCCTAAATTTATTTACAGTCTTGGTACAACTTGATTTTTAAATAAATTAACATTGATTTCTGTAGTATTTCTGCTAGATCTTGTGGTTACAAATTCTGGTTTATCTTCTTTTTCCTCCTCAGCCTTCTAAAATCCTACCAAGCTTATAAATATAATACCACAGTTTATAATATTAAACTGAGTGCATCTGATATGAAGAATACACTGTAGGCTGAAATAGCTCTGAGTAGTAAATTAACTTTAATCACACGCCTACACATGACATGTGGTGAGTATTGAGAGCTCTGTTTTAGGTACATCATCTTATTTCTTCAGTTCTTTTGGTACCGTTTGAGGGCGATACATCAATATGAAATTTATGGCACTAATATTGAAAAAGGTCCTGTATACCAGAGGCTTACTGACTTGCTCTTTAGAGGCCTGACCTTTGATTATAGTAACACAGAAATTAGCAGTGAAAGATTTGGTAAATGAGGAGAGGGATGAGGTGAGAATTTTTGTACTTTAAAAGAGGTGTTTCAAATAATTTAGAAAAGACAGTCTTTTGAATGTTAAGTGTAAGCATTTTAATCAAAAGATAGAGGTTTCTTTAAGCTGGAGATTTCAAACTAGCTTTGCTGGAGCCTGTGCAAGAGGCTTAGATCCGTTCTTGTTCTAGCTACAGACCTGAAGGCCTCATGGTGGTTACTTGGTTACACAATGCTTTATGCAAGTGTTTTACAGTGATTTCTCTACCTGGTTATTGGCATAGGTGTGTAACTTAATAGAGGCCTAAAGCCATTATTGGTCATGTTGTGTACCAAACCACGACTTCTCCCTTCATACACCTATTATAATGTTTTCTTTTATGATATTTTGCACTGAAAGCTTTAATGTTGATCAATGACAAACATTTTTGCCCTTGGGCACAATTGCCAATTGAAAATTTACATGAATAAATGAAAATATTCCCAGACATCTGCAAGATAGGAAATTGATTTACCTTCAAAAGAAGTGGAAGTCACATTTCAGCTCTTTGCCAACTATCTTCAGTAAACTGAGTCAGGCCTTGAGTAAATGAGATGCCTGGACATTTCTTCTTCAGCAAAAGATTTGTGCTAAAAGCAGAGTAAAAACGAAAAAATATAAATTCTATAAATCAGCTTTTTTTCCCTCAGCTGTTAATGTTTGATTATATTTATAGTTAGATGGTGAACAGTTAGAACAGATGTGCAAAGTGGCACTAATGAAAGACACCACTGATTCTCTGGAAACTGAGATGAAAAGATTGACAAGAAAAGCAGTGAATTCTGAAACTGAGCTGAGCTGACAGGAAGCTGAATATGTTTCTCTTAGTTAAGTAAAAGTGTGTAATTGCATGAATCTGACTAGTAACATCAGCCGATGTTCACTGGTTTACATAGCTGTTAAATAGCTCAAAGGGAAAGGAATTTACAAAAGCTGCTTATGAGCCATCTTCCTTTTTGGAATGAAATTGTTTTCCTCATTGCTTATTTATATGTAAATGTTCTTGTCTTGTTGGCATGATAATATGGTAGAAACCATCTTCAGTGAAAAAGTAAAATTCACTTAGTTTAGAGTTAGGAGCTTTCTATTAGAAACTACAGGGATTGATAGGTTTTGGTAAATTGCATATGAACAATTTTCTTTTCATTTTTAATTTTTTTTTTTATAAAAACAGACAAACATGCCTGAACTAGTGAGTGTTGTGTTGTTAGTTTTAAAGAGCCATTTCTTAGTCTTGGAGCACTTTCATGAGAGGAAATAAAACGGAATTTTTGCATAGGGCTTATAGAGTTCCTAACCATGTTCAGAAGCATAGTAGGACTAGACTCAATCAAAGCCTTTAGGGAATAAAACATAGGTCAGCAAGTGCTGCTTTAGAATGAGTTGTCAGATTAATGAATACTGTTGAATTGTTGAAAACTAGTTGCTGCTACTGAAAGATCTTTTTCTTTCCACCCCCAAACCAGACTGATAATTCTTTTCAGTTTCTTGAACAGTGTCCATCATTAATATTACTACAGTTGAACAGGTAATTTGGTTATAACTTGAAACAGGTCAGGCATTCCAATGCATGTCCCAGCGGATGATTTTTTAAAATTATTTTTTTGACTTTTTTATAATCACCTGTTGCAAAGAATTCTTCTTACTTTTCTGTAATCCTTTACAGGATTATTCAGAATTTAATATACTGAGATTTAAGTTAACATAAATAAAATATCCCAAACAGTCTAAAATAGACAGAAGACTCTCATTTTTTCCTCTTTTGCAATTTTAGTGACCTTTCCAAAAGAAAACAAAAATACCAGTGTCTGAATTCTCCTGTTTAATGCTTCTGCTTTTCCAGTTTATTGAATGAAAAGACAGAACTGAGTCTTTCAGAGACTCAGTGAAGCATTGTGAAGACGAAACTTGAATTGCAACTTAGCCAAGAGAAAATTATACTTTTAGATGAAAAACTGGTGAGTGACAGATCCAACTTTTACAATAAAATTCAATCGGCTAATTTTCATATTCTGCAGTCTTCTTCTTTTTTATGGGTTGAAAGAAAAGGCATTGGATGCAAATAAATACACTTCTGAAAGTTTTAACATTTTGAGTGCAAAACTCTTGTTTCATTATTGAAAGGTTTTTGCATTTTAAAATTATGTGACAGAGCTCTGGCAAGTGTGAGTTTCAGTGACAACACATGCTGTCAGCTGAACAGCGTGTGCTGGTACCAGTGTGCAGTGTCTGAGCATAGCAGTTATATTTGTGGTTCACTAAGGCGGTGGCACCGTAAAATACTGATGGTGGAAATCGGGAAAACATGCTTTACAGTATATTGTAGTATACATCCTCTACTGTATGTTGCACCTTCTTTATATTATGGGAGTAAAGGAGATTAATAGAAGGATTATTATTCCTGTAGTGTCAAGGAATAGATTCTTCCAAAACTACAGCTGTAGAATGGTGATGCTTTCCCTAATGCAGAGCAAGATACCGCTTGCCTTCTTTACAGCAAGGGCACATTGGTGGCTCGTGTTCAACATGGTGCCCATAAGGGCCCCCAGCCTTCCTGCCAAGCTGCTCTCCTGCTGGGCAGCCCCCGATGTGTACTGGTGCTGGGGATTGTTCCTCCCTAGGTTCAGGAATTCTCTTTATTGGACTTCATGAGATTGTTCTCAGCCCATTTCTGCAGCTGGTGAAGGTCCCTCTGGATGGCAGCATGACCCTCTGGTGTATCAGCTACTCCTCCCAGTTTATTACCTCCTCAATATTATCAGGAAAACAGTCTCTTACTTTATCTGTAATTACATGCTGCAGTCTGCATGTTGCTTCTGTCTATAGTAATTCTGTTTAAACTTTTCTTATAATACCGGATAAAGTTATTTTTAATGATCTAAGTATTTGCTCTTGAAAAATAGATTTGTTCCGAGCCATGCAATTTAAGGCCCTGATCTAAAGAAGAATCAGTTCTATAAATATAGATTATTATTATATTTTGAAAAGGTGCATGCTTCAGTGCTTTCTTGAAGGGGAACTTTTGCCTTGTTCTTTTATGCTTTAGAAGTGTATTAAAAGAATTTTAATTTCAAATAGGTTCAATTAATAAAAAGTGAGACCCTTCTGATTACATCCAGATAATTTTTCAAGACAAAGTCTTATGCAACAAGAAGAGATCCGTGCTTTGAAAGAAAGAATTGCACAACTTAATATGGAGAAGTCATCTTTGCAAGGCTGTGTGGAAGAAGGAAGAGAGAGGATTGCTACTTTTGAGGAAAGCCTGGCAATTAAAGTATGTTCTAATATTTAAATAGTCACAAAAGGTAAATAGGGAGATCTGTTGGGCCGTCACACTTATCTTATATTGGTATCTACAACACTGCTGTGTGCTGGTCTAGTTCTGCTCCAGTTTAAGGGCAGCAATAAAACTCACATTGACTCCAGCAGCAGTAGGTTTGACCTGTGCTGATCATCTCAATTTAGGTATTTTGTATCAGTTTTACTTACTGAGAGAGGAGACTTTACGTACTTTCCTGAAGTGGAGAAAATTAGCCAAAGAAATATTTTTTTTGTCATAAAAGTTAGCCTCAATTCTTCCTTGGGCTCCTGTGATGTTAAAGATGTAGGATACTAAATAATATTGCCTTGCTTGTCATCGAAAAAACATCTGAAATATGTTCTTTTCATCTTAAGGTTTACTGCACAGTGTAATTTCAATCTATGTAATGAAGCTGCTTAGTTATTAGGTATGAAACTGGATTTTTCACTTCAGCTTAAGTGACATGGATGTTGATTTAGGATCAACTAAACATGGTATTTTTAAGCTGTTGTGGTTTAATACGAGAATTTGCATTGATTTTTAACAAAATCTTAAAGAGAAATTATTGCAGCACATCTTGCCATAAGCACTGACTTCGCATCTTTCAAACAGTAAGTTGTAACATTGTGTCTGTTTTAGAGAAGAGATGGCTGTCTCTCACCTCTCTTGTGTCTCCAGTAAAAGACATTTTCTGAGCCTATGCTTCTCTTAGTAGAAGAGTGTCTCTGTGTCCAAAGACAAGGGAGGAAAAGTAATATACTTTGTGATGGAGTTCTTTTTTATCAGTTAAAAACTACTGGACTAGTAGTTTATTCATTGTAGAAGAGCTGTGTTAACTTACTTAATAGGCAAAAGACATCATTTAGGTTTGTGACTTTGAGCCAAATGCAATATTTGGGTAAACAAAGGATTAAAAAATTTAATTAGAATTATTATATTCTGCAAGAAGACAACATTTGTTCCTTTATTTTCCAAATTAAAAAAAAAGAAAAGAACTTTCAGCTCTGAACAGTATATGATGAAACTTGGAAAAATCACAATCCATTTTGCATTAAATAGGTAATTTTTTCAGCTAGCTGAATAAAAAGAAAGATAATATTCTTTCCATTTTTTCACATTTATACTCAGCAGTGGTGAGAGATTTATTTTAATTTTGCATTTCTTTTCAAGGAGAAAATTATTTCAGATTTCAACATCCTCATTTCAGAGTTGGAGAATTCCGCAAGGTAAGGATGAAAATTCAAGATCATGATAAAATTTTGATTAATTTATGGTTTTAAATAAAAAATGGAATCACAGGATGTGCTGATGTGTTACAGCTTTGTTTCATGACTTGAAAAACACTGGAAAAGCTATAATTTATATCTGGTTGGGCAGTATTGTCATACCTGAATAATTTTTCATTTGATGCTTAGAAAATCTGCTGAAGAAGTCTCCATCTGTGAGAAGGGTATCACCAATTTGCATCAACAGCTGCAAGGAACCAACAAAGAACTCAGACTAACAAGAACAGAGAATCATTAGCTCAGGAGAATGACAGATTACAAGAGTATCTTTCCAATATTAAGCAAGAAATTCAGGTATATTTGTGGCGGGAACTCTTGGCTAGGAAGAAAAAATGGTGTCTTTTTCAAATAGCACCAAGAATTGATGGGTCCTCATCTGAAGTAAATCTGAGACTAGTTTTTAAGTTCGTGTTTCAAACTCAGACTTTCCCATTTTTGCTCAGCTCACTTGTATGAAGAAGACCAGCTATTCTTATGCAGTGGTTTGGATATTTGTCTTGAAGAACAGCTCATTAGTGGGGTTTTCCCCCTGATCTTAAAGTAAAAATAATGAGGCAGCTATAATTATCACTTATAGAGAAAAGTACTATAAAGGAAGCAGCAAGTATTTCTTATAGTGTGCTGTGACTGGCCTAGAGTACTTAAAAGCTTATGACTTTGACTTGCTAATAATTCAACACAATACACATTTTTATGAAGTTCTAAACTTTATTAAAAGTATTGTATTTATGTTTCTTCAAGAGCGGTTTTTGGATAAAAGATACTTGAAATAGTGGGTTATAATACGGCCTTGCATTATCTATTGTGTTATTTGTCTTTGTGCAGTTCCTAGTGAAAGTAGTTAAAATATTTCAAATGTCGTCTCATGCACACACAATACTCCTGCACTGATATGTTTTCCAAGCAGCCAGAAATTTAGCTTAGTGCCTGTAAGAGTTCATCACTGTAATGTTCTGGATTTTCTTCTTTTTATTCAGCCTTCTTGCCTTCATTTAGGTTTTCTGGTACTTGATCTGTGCACTTGACTGCTCACTTGACTTTATCTTCCTCTAGAAGTGCTACTCAGTTTTAAAGGAACAAATTAACTGCACCTGATGTCAGGTATATAAAAGTTTTAAGTCATTAAGGCTCCCTTTTAAGTGAAGAAAAGTCCTCCAGGACACTTATCCCATCCCACTTTTTAAAGTAATTAATTTTACCTCTCACCCTTTATTATAGAGGTAGTATAGCTAATGGCTTTAGATCAAGTGCTTAATTCTTAGGTGAGACCACTTGCATTCTAAATAACTTTTCTCTCAAACATACTAATTGTTTTTCTTAAGTGCTGTTCCAGAATAGATGAGGTTGCTAGTGGTTTTGACTGCCAAAGATTCACCAGGGAATCACTTCTTTACCTTCTCTTGGAATCACAGTTGATAAGGATGATGTCAGCTGGTACAAAACACAGCCTCCTGTTGCTCCCAGCTACTTTTGAAAGCTTCAAAGTTTTCTTTGCAATACCTTGATGCTTGTAGAAGCAGTTGGAAACAAAAAAATCTTGGTCTCACAGCATGAAGTACTTTCTAGTAGGATTGCCTCTAGAATATGTATTGGCTCCTCTAAGCTTTTCCATTAACTGAGGTGATACTCCAAGTATTTAAAGAATTATCATTTCTTTGCTTGGGTTTACTGGAAAAGTTCACAAATTTCCAGAACACCTTTCTCAGTAACTCACAGCCTTTTTGCAACAGGAGTAGGGGTTTCTCCATAGAGCCTTCGCCACACCACCACACCTTCCCCCATTCTTGCAGCTGAGTTCTCCTTGTAATTTTGCATAGAATTTCCTGAACTGTGTAGTTCAAGACAGCCTTTCTGCAGTTTTTTTCCTTCTTCTGTTCTCTTTCTCAAGCAATAGTTGTCAGAAATTCTGTGTCTGTTCTCTTAATACTTGTGGCTTTATTTCTGCTGATTGGGAGTTAAAGACTTAATTAGTTAAGATATAAGCAAATAATTAATAATCAAATGACTTAATTCCTTATCTGTCTTCTGCTTTTTAAAGTGTAAGCTTTTAAGAAACTGTAATGTAAAAAAGATGGAACTGACTGAGCTCTGCTTGTTAAATGGAACAGGCTGTTTTGTTATGACAATCTAGCTGCTAAATAAATTATCTGTATTTTTCTTCTTAACTGCTACATTCCTTTATGGATGTTTTTCTTCTTTCTAAGAAGATTTACGTAAAAAGATTCAAGAAAAAAAAAATTCATGAATGAAAAATTTGGTGTATAGAAATACAAATAATTTGCACTTTACATTGCCTTTAAAAAACTAGTTAATAAAGCCACAGACCTTATATACATTTTTTTTTTAAGGTACAAGCAGTATACTTAAAATTTATGGAAAAAACCTTTCTTCATAGGTACCATGTAAAAAACTAACAAAGTACCAAAATGAGCTTGATGATATGAAGTTGAAAGCCCAGGATTCAAACACAGATATTTTCAGGCAGAAGGATGTGCTGAAGTCTAAAGTGAGTATACAAATTAAAACTGTTGTTTTTTTAACTAAAAATGAAATTTTAATGATGTGTCCATGGAAGAATTTACTTCCTAGCCAAAACTTGTTTGCATTCTATTAATTTGGTTTTATTTGTTTGAACGTATTTTCATAGCTGTTTCTGCAATACAAAATTAATGTCGTATATTTCATTGTGGTTATATATATATATATATATATATATATATATATATATACACGTGTGTGTTTATTAAACTTAAAAAATCAGACAGGGAATAATACAGAGACTTGGAACTCTTTTGTCTTTATTACTTTATGGGATTAAAGTAAAAAGAAATATTACTGTACTATGTTGCTATACCTTGTATGTCTAACGTTAACCTAGCCATTCTCAACAGATGTTTTTTGCTCATTAAAATGTAGTTATCTTGAATAAAATTCTGGTTCTTGAGAAGTCTCTCAATGTCTTGGCTAAATGGGAAAATTTTCAGTGGAAAGAGAATATCCAATACCATATCTGTAGATCTATAAATATCCCTATTTTATGGAGCTTACTGTAAATTATTAAATAAACAAGCATTATGTGTTAGGAGAGAGAACTGCGAGCTCTTGGAGAATTACCACAAAGCCCGTGAACAAGGAGAAAGTTGGGAAGCGAAATGCCATGAAGCAGAAACAGGATTTTCCTGTTACACTGGCACAGTCAGTGCGGAGTCTGAGAGCCACAGTTGGAAAGGGAAAATAGAGTCCCTTGAAACACAGATGGAGCGAGTTGAAATCATTCTTTCCATAGTCCACCCTTGAAATAGTCTTTATTTATATAATTGAAATAGTAAATAGTCTTTACTTATATAATTGACTTTGTATAATAATATGATTAAAATTCCACTGGCCACACTTGCGAAAAAAAAATCGTAAAAAAAATAACGCAAATTTCAAGGAAAACAAAAAGATTAAATGCTCTCATGTTTGGAATGACTGAAGGCATAAAGTCACACACGACTCCACAGCATACCTGAAATATATCGAGTTCTTTGTCACCTGTCATCTTCCTGTCCCTGCTCTTCTTGCTTTGAGCTTCTTTCCATTGCTTTAGATGTCCCAAAGAGCCTCTTCCCACTTGAAAATCTGAAGAACGTAAAGGAAAATTCACAGCTTGGCTTTGAAATATGTTGTGAGCATATAAACATGGTTTGGGGGTTCTGCAGTTTTTGTTACAGATCATCTCTGCTTTCTGAGTACCACATAAGCTGCTGAGGGCTACTCAAGAACATTTGATACTCTAGAGGAACCAAACTGTTGCTGTTCAGAAAGTGGATGAAAACACAACAATAACAAAACAGCACATGAGGATGGTGGGGCAGATTTTGACATTCCTTTAAGCTACAATAAATCTGGTACATGGTTCTAGTTTGTCCAACAAGACTGAAACCAGCAGACATTTCATCCTTCTAATTCCTTCCCACATGCCTGCTATTAAGTATAGGAATAAACAGGCCTCTCCGGGAGCACTATGTCAACATATTGGGTCCGAATTCCTAATGTCATATTCCATTTCATATAGTGACATGCAAGGCATATATCTAAAACACAGAAGTTTATATTCAAAAATCTTAATGTGCTCAACAGTGCTCTGTATTCCTTGTGCTTTTTTTTAGGTGAGACTGAGCTAGAATTAATGTGATGTGCTCCCATACAATAATCTCTTTGGATGTCATTTCTAGTAAATCCTTCAAGCAAATCACAGTGCCTCACCTCTCACTTTGCTCTGTTAACCTCCCACACTCATTCTGCCACCCACTGAAACTTAAGGAGTTGAAAGTGACTGACCAGGAATGTAAGTATTACTGGGCACAGTACAGGCGTTTTTCAAAATGAAAAATCCTAGGTTATGTTTATTTTAAATGTACAAAATTCTTAAAGCTTTTCGTCAGACCTGCTGCTGCTGCTTTGTGGTCTCCTCTTTAATGTGACTCTCCCACCTCTTAGTCATGCCTGAATTTACGAGTGACAGCAGTATAAATATGACTGACAGAACTTCAGCATTCACAGATCATCTACACACAAAACCAAATTTTATTGCTAAACTAAGAGGATCTCATCTGAAAATGAAATGCGGTCCATGGCAGAATTTTCAACCTTATTAATTCTGCAGAAGG
This sequence comes from Oriolus oriolus, assembly GCA_013400235.1. Lineage (NCBI taxonomy): Eukaryota > Metazoa > Chordata > Aves > Passeriformes > Corvidae > Oriolus > Oriolus oriolus. The sequence continues at coordinate 1,102,939 of VXBT01005721.1, read as the reverse complement.
AGTAGAATTCTAGAAAGAGAGTTTAAAATGTCAGTAGCTAATTTTGCTGTCAGAAGCAAGAACTCCTCTAGTTTTTATATACAGGAGTTATTTAAAGAAATAACTTTAAATTTTATTGCAGAATAAATTACTGCGGCCTCTTAAAATTTGCCACAATTACATAGAGATATTTTGTGGGACTTTGGAAGCTGTTTTGATTCCTTTTTTCAGTAGAGTTTGATATTGCTTTACTGTAGCATTTAACAACAGAAGCAACATACAAGTCTCCTATTTCTGAGTTAAGCAGCTCTCTTGAGAAAATGAGTGGAGAGCCTCAAAACATGCATTGGGAGAGAGTCTTTGTACTTGAAATGTTACATCTACACAAGAACTTTGTGTTAAGCTAGATGCAATTAATGAACAATTAAATTAGCATTTCATTTCCACAGCAGAGAAGGTAGAAAAAGTATATGAAATTTATTAGAAAAATAAGTTTATGTTAATGTTAAGCTTAAGGGATCCAAATATACTTTAGGATCATGAATGATCACTTTTTCAATTTTTTAAATGTTTAATTTGGCATTTCTCAGGGGCTTACTCCTCAAAGGGCATGTGCTGTCCACTCTTTGAAAAGGACACTGCTTCACTCCTTTGCAGGGCTTTCTATGAATACTCAAAAGTCAGGGCTTAAAATTACTGTTGTTTTCATGAAAGATGTCTTCGATTTTATAGCTAGTTTCTAGGTAAGCAGAATAGCTGGAGCTGTTTATTAGCAATGAAACTTGACATGGACTTTAAAATGATGGACTGTTTTAAGAAGTATCAATATCTTTAATAATTTCTTAATTTCCCTTAAAAGTCAGGTTTTGTTGACCTTGATTTTTAAAAAAACTACAAAATTAATGTGTGATACACTATTTTTTTAAAAATTCAGCTTGGATAAACTTTGAAAAGTTGTTCATACACACTCAGATTATTTTCAGTATGGTTCTATCACTGACCTGTCCATCCTCTGCTCCAACTGAGATAATTTCTTGTTCTTTACAGGCTTCCAGCAGTCTCTTTAAACCTTTCTGTCTTTTGCAAGCACAGTGGGTAAAGCTGCTGTTTGCCAGTTGGTTATCTGTTCCAGCCAAATGTGTGTGATGTCTTTTGTATCCTTGTGAAATCCTCTATGATTCTTTTGGTAGGGAAGAGTTCCAGCACATGATATTTTTCTGAAACTTTTGTGAGACGTAATATGGCTGAGCCTCCCTGGATCCTTCTGTGAAGGGGATTGCTGGGACTGTATGAGAACAGCAACAGTTTTGGGAAAGAAAACTGCAGAAATGCAGTTAGAGAGTTGGAGAACACTCAGAAGTTGAGAAATTTTCAATAATTTTTCAACCACTAGTCTTTCATAAGCCATGTATAACCTTCAGATAAGGCTCTTTGCACAGCATTCCAGTGCAGAATCTGCATTACTAGATTGCAGCATATTTATATTCAGAAGTGGAAACTAAACCTGATTCTGAATAATACTGTTCTTTCAGTGTTTCTAATGCTGTTTATTTTCCTGTATCTTCTTCTGTCTACAGTTTTCAGTATTCTTTTGTTCTGAAATACAAATGTAGAATATCAAAACTGTTTCTCTGCAAAGGAACTAGATTTTTGAGTGACAGTTCGTAGAAAATGGGATCTTTCAGAATGAAGAAACCTTTCAGTTATGTTTGGTAAAAGGAAAAAAAATTACTTTTGCTTTGATAAATGATAAATACTTTTTTCTTGCTTTTTTCTTTTTTTTTGCCTCTGTTGGCCTATGATCTGAGTTCCTCCAGTATCTTTCTCCTTTGAACACACAAGTGGTTATCTTCTGAAATTTCTGAGGAATGTGCTCAGAGGTGGAGTGTTTGTTAAGATGTCTCAGTTCATAGATTTCCCATGACCTTTGGCTAAGCATTATTGTGCTTAATGTAAACTAGGCTTGAGTAAAATACAGATAAAAGTGTTGCAGCACCCCAAACAGACTCAGTTAGACAGACTATAATGCATACATGAAAAGATGAAGGGAAAATAGCATCCAGCTTACTAATGCTAAGATTAAAACAGGCAGCTTTCTTTGTCTCTGTAGGTGACCCAGTACTGATTTCCCTGATTCTCAGTCTCTGGAATTGCTTTTTTTATGTGTGTATGTAGCTATGTCTCAGGTACGTCCATTGTTCCCTTTGCAGTGGAATATACTAGGTTTTATGGTTATTCTTTTTTAGGTTCCTCCAAGATATTTAGATATTTAATCTCTTTGTTTGGATTTTATTCATTTTCCCTTTCCCCCTGGTTTATTCTTGATGCTCCTGTAAGTAAAATAAGTGTAATCTCACTCTGCTGGTGATGCTGGCACCAGTTTGTAGTACCACGTTATTTCCTGCATGCAGTTAAACAATAGTTTCTTGTCTCAACGAAATGTGAACCTTCCTTCCTCTTCTTTAATGATTCTGTCTACAGAATCCATTGATCCATATATTTCGTAGCATTTTGTCATTTGTATCAAGTACATTTATATTAAGATATATACATTGGATGATTTTATAAATCTGACAGAGGATTTTGACTAGGAAAATATAAAACTAATCACCCATCTTGGAGTTAAAGCAAATTTTGTCATTGATCCCACACTTCCTTTTCTATTTTTATCCTTTTTCTAAAGTTTACCCCAATAGAATGCCAGTAAGATTAATAGACATACATCTGAAACTTTAAAATCTTTGTTTATCTGCAGAGCAAGTGTGAGTCATACCATTCTGAACAGAGCTGCTGAGAAAACAGCTGGGAAATGAAAGAGCATCTATGAAAAACCTGGAATCTTTGCTTGTGTCCAATTGTGAGCAAGAATTTTGGTCACAGAGAGCAAAGCAAGAGAAAGACTCTGAAATTCAGTTTCTCAAGGGACAGCTTGCTTTAGTAGAAAAGAATCTGTGGGTAAATGACCAGGAGAGTATTGCAGTTTTTCTCATTCTTTCCAAGTGTATTTAAACAGAGGTGGTTTTATATCTAGCTGCATTTTCAAATGGCCAGTGTAGCTTGACTACCTGAATAGCAGGAGATACCAAAAACCTGCTTCTGATTCCTCAGTTATACCCTACCAGACTTTTCTCCATAGTGTTATATTTTGCTCCAAAAAAATATTCTTAATCTCAATTGCTTAGTATAGCTTCCCTTTTACTTTTGGATAATTGCATGTGGCTACATGCTTGGAGAATTACAGTTGCTATCGAATTAATGTGTATGGACTTCACAGTGCTCTGCAGAATCAAGGTTTTACTCACCTTAGAAACAGAGCAGCTCAGTCAGAGTCAGAACTGGATATCACCAAAACACAGCTGGGGACTGAGCTCTTTGACAGGCAAGTATATGTTTTTGTATTGTGCTTCCTGCAGCTAATTGGGGTGAAATGCAATATAGTACTGAGACTTAGGCTAATTAGTCAGATAAACAACAAAGTTTGGGTTTACCCTGCTGTACATCTCCTGTGTGTTCAGAGACTATTCATGTCACTAAATTTAGTCTGTTCAGCTGTTACACATGCTGTCTAAATTCTGTAGGTTGCCTGTATAGCCAACAGAATGAGACAGTGAGATAAACTACCCTCTGGAATAGCCTGGTTTAGGATGAGACGGGTCACTTTCCTGAAGATGCTCATCTCTCTTCACTCATTTGTACTGATGCCTGTCTTGATCAATAGTGAAAATCCAGGTGACTAGTCATTTATACAAGTGCTGTAATAGCCTCCTCGTTCTCTGCACCCTCTGGAATGATTTTCTCCTGTACCAACCCCCATTCTCCCAGGTACTGCTTGAAGTGCTGTGGATGGTTCCCGAGTGGCAGTATGACAAGTTCTGTTGTTTTTTTTTAATTTTGCAAGACGAGAGTTTAGCAACATGTAGGAACTATTTCATATGATTTGGCCACAGCACCAGAGAATGGTCCCTGTCCTGCTTCATGAATTAATTTATCTGCATCATCTTGGTGTCTTATATAGTTTTCTTATCTTTGAAACAACAATACTTCTTTATTTCATGGATGTGTTGAGGATAAAATATTACAGTTTCGGGTATTATTTTGGAATTGTAAAAGAGGGAGCTAAAAGCAGCAGAGTGATGTGATTATAGCACAGGTCTGAGAATGAGATGTGTCGTTTAAGTAGTAAATTGTTGATATTCTGTTCTCTCATAAGTAAGGACAAGGGGTCTGGAGAGGGCATCTCTGCTTTCATGGAAAGAAATTAAAGCTCCAAACCAGCTTCTTAGAGCCTATCTGTTTTTCTGGCACTGGCAAGTGAAAACCAGAAAATTGGCCATATAACAAAAATATTATCATTAAAGTCAGTATCATGTTAGTACATAATGGAAGAAACAGCTGTGAGTAGTGACTGGTTTGTTTCGTTGTTAGTTTAAAGGAGTGGATATGTGATATCCTTGTTATAACACTGACTGGACTAGTTGTACTGATTTACTGCCGTGGTGCAGAATGAAATAATGCCTCAAATTAGGAGGTGGAAGTGCCAACACTGTCAGACCTTGAACAGGCACCAAAACAGTGATACTGGGAGGCTTGATCTATCTGGCTGGCTTTTGCTTTACCAGCCAGCAAAAGCACCTCCCCATCCCTCTGTCTGCAGAAACAGTTTGGACTCCTGTGGAAACAACACAGACTAGACTCTTGTTGCGTAAACAACTGACGGACTGAAAGCAGGATCCCAGAGGAGTATGTACCTTCAAAACTTTCCAATGTATTATCCAATCCCATGTACTTCCTTCCCATACAGCCAGATGCAGGAGTTATGGATTGATCCAATATCCAGGCCCCATCTCTTGCAGTCAAAATGACTGGACTTCCATTTTGCAACTTTTCCATTGGGGATTCCAGCATCTCTTAAATATCCATCAGTTTCAGGGTACTTCAGTAGACTCTAGTCCACTGGCCTTGCCAACTCAAACAGCACAGGAACACCTCAAGCAGCACTGTTCTTACTTTTGAATAACATTAAAATTAGGCTCTTCCTCCCTGGAGATGTTTACAGATTTTAGTTTTAAACCTGCAGTAACCATGGCTATCTTCTGTCTTTCAGGGAAAATTAAGACAATGGATATGTAGAAATAAATCTCAGTAAGGGAGTAATACAAAGAGACTCACTAATCTGTCTTTCAGAGAAGTATATGATGAAAACTACGTTTCCTTTTAAAATAAAATTTAAAAGCTGAAAATCTTAAATAGAAAGAAAGGGCTTGTAGTCGCTATGAGATAGTTTTGATGGTTTTTGAAAAGTGCTTAGTCTCACAGTAAAATAATGTTTATTTAGGGAACTTCAGGAGCTTCAACGGCCAGAGTTGAACAAATTCACATCAGTAAAGCTCTACATTAAAAATATCATCACCTCAACACTCCTATCACTGATCTCCTGATGGGTCTCTGGACTAGTCCCTGGAAGGCTAGGTGGTTCCGCAACATTTAACTTCCAAACACTGAGTGGGAAATACAAACAAAGCATGAACTCTGATATTTATTGTTGAAATATCAACTGAATTCCACTGAATTACATTCATGCAAGAAAAGTTACAATAAGATTCAGGACCGCAATATTTTGATGATACTCCTTTTATATTGTTTTATTGAACTATATCAAACTATATAGTCAACAGCGACTACTTGTACTGGGATGCTGTAGTCAAAAATTCTTAAAACAGTAATGGGAATAATGCTACAGAAAATCTCAACATGTCACTGTTTTGCACAAGGTGTAAATGTAAATATTTTAATCTTTCTTACAGAAAAGCTCTTAACTATCCAGTGTTTCTCTCAGTTTTCAGAATAGTTTTTACTCTATATATGTCCACATTTTTACAAGAAACATAAATGCATCCTGTAAGTTTTCAAGTACTGGTAGTCCTGAGGAGGAGCAAACTCAGCTTTCTTTTTAACAATTAGTGGAATGGAGCTTCCATAATATGGAACTACTCCTGACAGTTTCAGTCTCACCTTAGTTTCCTATTTGGTAGCTGCATGCTTGTTGTATCATGTTTTTGATAGATTGATGGCAGCTTGCATTAAAAAAATTTTGCCAGTTGAGGGAGAAAAAATTCTCAGTTCATGACTTGCTTTTGAGATGATTACGTACTTCCAAGTTTAATTTGTTAACTGAGATTATTACCTTTGGCACTTGATTAATCTTTGCTGTCAAAGTCTCCTCTAAGTATTAAAAATAGGTCCCAATAATATGAGACAAGTTTCCTCGGGTCAGCAAGCTGGTTCTGGTGCCCCTAGCAAGAAAACACAGCTGTGCAAGACAGGTATTTTGTAGCTATTGCCAATCCTTGATAGCAAGTACAGGGAGTCTTCATTCCTCTGATAGAACTGTGTCTACTCCTCCTTCATCTGAGTACAGTGTAGCTCTTAAATTTGTTGAAAGAAACATTGTGTCACTTGGAACGGTTTCATTTACTTTTAATTACCATAACACTGTCTTCTGTTTTTGATACTTACAAAGAAAAGAGGAAACAATCCACTTAGCCACCGCACTGATACTAACAATTATGGTGCTTTTTCTATTTGCATTACTTCCTTTTCAGGGTGATAAAATTCCATTCTAAGTAGTAAACTTCTGGCTAAATAACAAATGAAGACTAATCTTCTACAAACTAGATTAGGAATTCAATTCCTATCTTGATTTTTTTTTCTTCCATTTTTGGAAGAAAAAGGATGTTCTTTTTTTTTTTTTTCCTGGTTTTGTGGGGAATTTTTCTTGGTGTTTTGTTGTTTTGGTTTGATTTGGGTTTTTTAATCCTGGTTGGCCTTATGTGGCTTTTGCACATTCCTAGGGTACAATGAGTTTAAGGACTAAAAATGAAATAATTGAGCCAGGTTTGTTTAAATCTATGTAGCTTATGCATGGAAATGAGCTCAATTTTTCTTCTGCTTGGTTATTTTCCATTTTTGAGAATTTAAGATATATAATTAATATATAATAACTAATATAACTCATAACTTCTTTTCCTCATCCAACTCTTTGTTATACTTTTTTTTTTTGCTAGGTGGGCAGAACTAGGGTTGTTTCAGACTTACTTACAGAATCCTAGAATCCTAGAATGCTTTGGGTTGGAAGGGACATTAAAGACCATCTAGTTCTAACCTTCCACTCGACCAGGTGGCTCAATTCCCTTGAACACTGCTTAGTTACTTGTTTATGCTAAATGGTTTGGGATTGTTTTCATTAAAAAGAAAATGTGCAAGAATAACTGAAACACTGGCAGTTTGTCCTACATTTTAAAAGCTTAAATGGAAAGAATTTATCAGGTTTGTGTAATGTAGTGATAGAGTAATGAATAAAATAGCCTGTTAGAAAAGACTCTCTTAAAACAGAGCAGAGATCTGAATCTGGAAGTGTTTGCTTTGTATAAGTGATTTACATTTGATTTGCCTATTTGCTTTAATGCCCACAATACTAAAGTTCTTGATAAATTTTATGTCAAGAACTTAAAATGTCTATCAAGAAAAAGATGAAATAGTAGAAATGTCTGAAATATCTATGGATGATGATTTCCATCTCAGCCAGCTCTAGAAAGATTTAGAAAATTCATTGAGACCAGAAAGAAATAAAAACTCATGTAAAATATTGCCTCAGAGTAAAAGCAAGAATATTAATGCAAACACTTGGGTGTAATAATCAGCAGAATCACAGAATTAAGACTTTAAAAACAGATATTTGGAGAATTGGTGGAATATGATCTAGGTATAAGTTCTTGTTAAGTAGTATACTACTACTCCAGGAGGGTCCTCCTGGAGGGGAAATCTCATTTTTCAACTCCTTTAAGACAAGTCACTAGGGATTGAAAAAGGTATTGTAGAAACAACTGCTAGAACCTGGAGAGGCTTCTTCCACAGCTAATGTGTGACTCCGCAGTATTCATGAAGTATAATGAGACAGCAGTGCTGGAGTCACTATTAATGCCCTTCCTTTTCTCTGGGGTTCTGGTGAACCCAGACACCACAGAAATCTGTTCAGCAGACAGTCTGATGGGAGATGAGGCAGACAGTCACCTTTTCATTCTGTGGAGGATGTGATATCAGAAGTAAATTGGACAGTAACTCTTTCTTATTATTCCATCTTTCTCTGTGTCTTTATTGTACCAGACTCCTTGCTCCAGTAAAGTGAAAAGGATGTGCCCTGCAGTTTGTGTTGCAGACCTGGTGGGAAAGACCTTTTCAGTCTGATTTTCTTAAGTGATAGGAGTCCAAAGCTTACCTTACACCTCAAATGTGTTATAACATTTTTATACAATAAAATCTAACCCATCAAATGATCTGGGCTGACTGTTAAAGAGACTAGGAAGCTTCCTCAAAGTGCTTTCAGAATCCACACCTAGATTCATCCTTTTTTCTGTCTTCATAAAAGAATTGTTTAGGTCTCTGGTTTATTTTTGCAAGCAAAGGCATGTTGGTCACAATAATGGGTTAAGCATAAACTTGCACGTATGTTCCTTTACATTAATTTTTTTTGATAAGCTGATCAACATTAACATTCATGTTTGAGTAATAATTAAAGACAGTATAACCCATATGAATGCACCTAATACTGTAAAAAAGCAACTGTTGCTTTTTAGAAACAGGTAGCTTTAACAAGCTTGTAAAAATAGTTTCTGAATAATGTTTAAAAAACAATTAAAGTATAAATATATATGTGCAACATAAATCCTAGAATTATCTTCCACAAGAGTAACAGTATTTATCAGTACAGGTGAAGTGATTTTAATTTGGAGGTCCTGGTTCTTCATTCCTTATGTGGCAGACAGCCACAGAAATAATTTCAGCCATCACCAGTGTTAATGAGACTGCTTGCAAGTAATGAAGACTCTAGGAGCAGACATAATGATATTAACCATTTCCACATTATGCAGTTATTAAAAGGCATACTGTACACTTCTCCCAGATGAGAGAAGATGATCATTTCATTATCCTGGAAGATGAGAAAGAGATTTGTTGGTTTGCAAACATATTGTCATATTGATCTTTTTTTCTAGAAGATGATCATAAATCAGTTTGAGAAATGTGATCTTGGTCTATAAAACTAACACCCTATCATCTAGAAGATAAGAAGCAGATATTAGATAAACTTAGTACAGATAAAAGGAGTTCTTTTTGGGAGTGGATGTGCTGTGCAGAGGCCCACCTCCTAAGACGTAATTCTTTAGTTGCAATAACGATGCTTTTCCATGTAACATAATAAAGAAGTCAGTAAAGAGGTGCTCACCTACAAAGTAAAAGCAGAAGATTCTTCAGCAATTTAAAGGACTTTAAAATTCTTCTCTTATGCAGAGAGGAATAAGAGAATATGAGATTATAAATATCAAGATATAATAAACCTGCTTTTTCTTGAGTACTCTGGTAAAGTAATAGCATTTTTATTCGGGTTAGCCTTTCCATAAAAAATTTTTGGAAATGAAAACTTTTATTTTTTGCAGGAAAATTGCAAGGGGGTTACAAGGTCATGGATGGAGCCAAAGGAACTTTTGTCAATGGTGATTAGATACAGACTTCAAGTGACTTCTGACAGCAGTTAATTGCTGCATAATTTTTGATGGTTAAGAAAAAAAAAACATTCAAGTGAGTATATTCAGAGAGCAGGATCACTGTACTGGCAATCCCTCTATGTCTGACCTAAGTCAGAAACTGAAGGAAAGAAAAAAATGAAATAATTAATTGAATTTGCTGAAGTTTGCAAACAATATGTTTTATTTGACAATAAACTTGCTTGTTGGCAATGTCTGTAGTAGTAGCCCAAGAGGACTGGAACAATGTTTGTTGGTTGGGAATTGTATGCACTGCTCAATAGTATATTCTAAAAACCTTCAGACCATGACTGAATATTAAACTTTGTCCTTATGTAAAGGCTGATAATGAGCTCAGAGTATTTACAGTTCTTTACTTTTTGTTGTAAACTCTCTAATCTGTAATACATCTTAATTTTTTCAGTACCCAGGAAGTACTGTTGTATATGCCCAGCCTGAAATGTGTTACACACTTTGTGATAGTATCTGTTTCCTCGTGATATGGGTTACTTGTGATTTTCATGTCATTGCTTAGTTACAATATTTTTCTTGGAAAGAGACACCAAAATAATCTATTTATCATTTGTTTGCATTTATGACACTTATTTGCAACCATGAACAATGCTATATTTGATTTTTACATATATATTTAAATTGCCTTTTACCACAATATTATTACATAGGTAAATATGAAAATACAATTCATGGTTTTATACAAAATAAGAGTATTTTAAAATCAGCTATACTGTTATGACCTAAAATCATGTGGTTTGCATAACAAAAAAACCCTATAGTATTTGTAAAAGTATTTATGCTCATTTTTAGCCACTGATTATAGAGTTGTTTCCGACTAAGTTTGCTTATCTGTGGCAATGGAAAGGGTCCCCATTTACTCAGAAGAGGGTATTTCACGTGAGCATAACTGGTTTACAGGGTTTGTAGAAGAAAGAATTCAGTACCTCTGGTGTCCTCCCCCTTAGTATCTTTTCTGCATACTGAAGAAGCACAATGTATGGATACAGAGTAGTATCTCCATTACAATATAGTCCCACCAATATAATACCTTCCAATAGGGAAGAATTCATTGTGTGTTTCTGGGTAGAAATATTTCCCTGCTTCTTGTAAAATCTATGCAAGCAACCTTTCAGCAGCATTTGGAGTCTTGTACCTATGTGATTTATCCTGATTTTTCCACTCAAAGAAAAACATTTAGAATGAATAATAGATTCATGGAATTGTTTGGGTTGGAAGGGACTTGACCATCTAGTTCCAACCTCCCTGGTATGGAGGACACCTTCCACTAGACCAAGCTGCTTGAAGCTCCATCCAACCTGGCCTGGAACACATCAGGGATGGGACATCTACAACTTCTCTGGGCAATCTGTTCCAGTGCAACACCCTCTGAGTAAAGGATTTCTTCCTAACACCTTCCTGCCCTCCTTCAGTTTAAAACCATTGCCCCTTGTCCTGTCCCTATATGCCTGTATAAAAAGTCCCTCTCTCTTGTTTTATAAGCCCCCTTCAGACACTGGAGGGATGCAAATAGATTATCCCTAAGCCTTCTCTTTTCCAGGTTGAACAGTCCCAGTTCTCTCAGCCTTTCCTTATAGGAGAGGTCCTCCATCCCTCTGATCAACTTGGTGGCCTCCTCTGGAATCGCTCCAACAGGTCCATGTACTTCCTGTGCTGGAGACGCCAGAGCTGGATGCAGCACTCCTGGTGGGGTCTCACCAGAACAGAGGGACAGAATCCCATCTCTCAACCTGCTGGCCATGCTGCTTTGGATACAGCCCAGGATACAGCTGGCTTTCTGGGCTGTGAGTGCACATTGCTGGGTAATGTCCTGCTTTTCATCCACAAGAAACCCCAAGTCCTTCTCTGCAATGCTGCTCTCAATGATTTCTCCCTGTCCACTCATATCTGGGATTGCCCTGACCCAGGTGCAGCACCTTGCACTTGGATTTGTTGAACATCATGAGGTTCTCGTGGGCCCATTCTCAAGCTTGTCCAGATCCCTCTGCGTGGCATCCTGTCCTTCCGTTGTGTCCCCTGCACCGCTCAGCTTTGTGCCATCTGCAAACTTGCTGAGGGTGCACTCGATCCCACTGACGGTGCCTTTGATGGAGGTATTGGAGAGCATCAGTCCCAAGGCAGAGCCCTGGGGACACCACTCATCACCCACCCACACCTGGACATAGAGACAGGGACCACAACTCTGTCTGCATCCATCCAGCCAATTCCTTATCCACTGAATAGTCCATCCATCAAATCCAGGTCTCTCCAATAAGAAGATAAGGATGTTATGTGGGACAGTATCAAAGGCCTTACAGAAGTCTAGATAGATGACATCTCTCAGTCTCCCCTTGTTGACCATTGCCAGCATTCCATCATTTCTTTTTCTTCTTTTCAGTCACTAATAAAGCTTGAACTTTAGCAACACTAATCGGAGTTAAGATTCTGCTGTCAGTGTTAAAGCAAGTGGTTTTAGTCTTTGAGCAGAAAAAAATGTTCGTGGGGTAGTCTTGGGTGGTACTACAGCTGAGTTTTTTGTTCTACCCCCTTCATTTCTTCTCGGACCGAGTAATCCTGTCGGTGTCAGTGTAGGCAGTGGAGTATTAGCAAAATGGCTATCAGCATCAGATATAGTTTAGCAGTTCTGTTACTCAGTTGCTTTTCTACACTTATTTAATCTTTGATATTGGCAGTTACTATGATACAGTAGAATGTATAAGAACTTAGTATATATTCCATATTTAACTAGTTAATTTGCATTAGCTTCTCCTTGCACATCATTTTTGAATGAATAGCCTTGCAACAAGAAATGCAAATTGGTTTACTGATACAGACTGGAGGGTCTGTAAAGAAGTGTGATCTTCTAATAAAAGAAGCAAAAGAGGCTTTTTAATGTATCTTGCACTCTTAATGATCTTTCCTCTGATCCACTGAACTTTCAAGCTAATTCCCAGCAGAGGGAGTAAGTGAAATGAAGATGAATGAATCATATATAGCTTGTGGTATTAACATGCACATTATCTGAACACATGGAAAGATATTTCAGTTAGTTTTACATTTTGGACACTTTCCAAACAGAAGAAAAAGAGCTTGATAAGATGGATAAAATTTTCATGTGACTCCACTTGGACTGACTATATCAAAACATAACCTTATTTCATGGCAAGGATCAGATTTTTTATTAATAAACTTTGAAAAAACAAAATTTGCTTGTAATTAAAACATTATGTATAAAGGCATGGCCTGAAATGGTGTTCCCTTCCAATGCATTTTTTGACCTGACTCTCTAATATACTGCAATTCAATTTATCTCTAGGCTGTCCCACATTTGATTTTTTTTTAAATCCAAGAAGAAGTTTAATAATTTATTTCAGCAGATGCAAAAGCATAAGCTTAGTTTTAAGTTTCCTATCTTGTGCTTCTCATCTGTATTGTATTTTTGGTGCTTTTATTTCCTGAGGTGGGAGAAGAACAAACATTTTTTATCTTGAATGCAGCCTACACCCAAGCAATTATATAGAGTACACAAAGCAGAAAACGTCTTTGTTGTCAGAGCTGCAGTGCAACTGAGCAAGTGAACAATGTATTTCTCACATTTGCTTTACACAAGGGTATGTCTTTCCTGTACATAGTAATATTCCATAAAATCACTTTTGACAGTATAGCATGAATATTTTTAAAACAATGCTACTTGGCAGAAATAAAACCTATAATTGGATTTCTTTTTTGACCCACAGTGGCTGCTCTGGAAGTAGTGTTGAAATTATTTTTCATTTGAAGACTGAGTCAGTGTGCACCAGCTTTCCATTTTCATTTCTGCCTCCCTTATCAGTGCCCTGAGAAACAAGCAACCTCCACAGCATTTTTCACTCTAATGCTTTTACCTTGGATTGCAAGGCAGTGTAGTGTGGTGTTCATTCATTTATCAGGCAACACCTGTGTTTTCTATCCAAAACTGCTGTCCTCAGACTCACTGACTTTACACGGGAGAGACTCTTTAGAAAAAAAAAAAAAAGTGCTCATGTTGAAACCAGAACTCACAAGTTCGAGAGAAATTTATTCAAATGGATAAGATGCCCAAGTGAGGAACTAACTACTCGATGTTATTTTGGTCAATTCTTCTAGCCAGTTCGTCCAGCCTTCCTTTCTCACTTCTTGCATAGAAGCTAAGCTTGAAATACCCCGTTTGAAGATCCAAGGGCCCTACTGTTCACAGATGCAAGCAACTTCAGCTAGAACTCCAGCTTCACTCTGATACCACCGCAAGAATCTTGACTGCAGCTACGTGCTGCAAGTACCCCGCCACCTCCAACACTCTAACTCACTCGAGAAAATAACCTGGAGATGGCTCATCGCTACCTTANATGGCTCATCGCTACCTTAAGCCACTTCGGGTAGGCGCCGGGGGAAAGCAAAGCCGAGGCTGAAAGCTGTAGCGGTGAAATCGCCCTTTCACAGTGCCTGGTCCACTCCTTGTCCTCACCCCCGCGCANCCCGGCTCCGCCGCTCCCCGCTGCCGGCACCGCTGTCCCGCCGCCCCGGGCTGCCGAGGGCCGCGCCGCCCCACACGGGCCCCAGGTGAGTGAGCGCAGCGAGGGACCTGCCGGGCAGCGGCTCCCTCGGGCCAAGCCGCGGCCGCTGCCGTCGGGGGAGGCTGGGCGGCGGGCAGGGCTTTGATTCCTTACCCGCGGCTTCTCCGGAGGCTGTTTGTCTGGGAGCACAGCCATGGGAGACGCTTAATGTGAAACAAAACTGACGTTTAATTTAGCGGCCAGAGGTACCTAGTGGGACACTGGTTTCCATGTACACAAACGGCTCGGTCGCGACCGGCGTTTCCAGGTTTCTCGAAGGTGTGAACTGCATTGAGGTGAACAGGCTTGTGCTCCCACCAGCCCGGCTCCCTGCAGGAAGGCCGAGCTCAGCTGGCAGGCGTGTTTTCTTGCCCTGAAAGGCTGTGGCTTTTCCTCTCCCATTCCTTATATATCTCTCAAAATGCTGACTGATCCTCTTCCCTGAAATTAGCCATGAATTGTGTGACTTTTCCCCTTTTAGTATATTTTTGGATGCAAGACCAGAAATACCACAAATGCATTGTTTTCATTATTATGCTAGCTTCTGTCGACAAACTTTACTGTCAATAGTATATTTAGTGTATTACATTTTAGTTGCCACTGATGGATCTTAGGTTACTGTACAGGAATCTCTTCAATTCAAACCTTTTAAGAGCACAATGAAATTTTAGGTGTGAAAACATCCTGCCAGTTTTGCCATACAATTAACTGAAAAACACCTCATATATAAAGAGAAGTTTATATAAATATAAACACCAATTGTTTGCGTATTTTCACACTAGTTAAAAACCTTTTTTTTTTCTATATCTATTTTTATTGTATTTAAATTGGATAAAGTCATGCATCTCTTAGGCTTTACATGCATATAAATACCAAAGAAATGTAAGTATCAGCTAGAAGCATGCAGTGGACTGTACATTCCATCCTTTGTCTGAAAGTAAATTGTTATTCCAGGTAGACACACAAGATCTTCCAGAAGCTTTTCCTGTTCTCTTACTTTGCCATTATAAATCTCAGGTACCATTACTATCCCACGTAAATCTCTCTTTGGCTGGACATCATGTTCTCTACTCAGTACTGTACATTCTTCTGTATTTGTCATCATTAAGAAGTTCATTTGCTTTATCACTCACAGATCATTAGCTTCCAAAAATAGTAACCATGCATCAAGGCCTGTTTGATACTGATATGAGGCTGTACATCATTTTTGCATCAGAGTAATTTCTCAGTCTTTGTATCACCATGCCAGTAAACACTGGGGAAACATTCCTTTTCCATGCAACATGATATGGATTGTTTTTATGTAAATTTTAAGTGGAACTGAGCTCTCATCAGCAGTTTCTACAGGGCAAAGATTAGATTACAGAAGGAAAAAAAATGTAACTTTATTACTGGCACTTGCCTTGTAGCTCTTTAATCATTGAAAGAAGGCAGTTTCAGGGCAGGAGTTGGCTTATCATTAAAGGAAAGGGAGCAGGTGCATTTAGGTTTGTCCAGTGATGAAGTAGGAACTGTCTGTGGTTGTTTATAGTGGTGGGTAATTAGTTTGTCTCTGTACAGACGTCAGAGTTTGCAGAAACTAGAAGGTCATGTTTTTTTGCTTTCACAAAGACCTTGTGAGCTTGAATTCTGCTGTGTTTTCAATTAAAGTGTTTTCTTTAGCATGTGCTTCTGGGTGTATAGGGTCTAATTCTTCTCTTGGAAAAAAACCAGCTAACCTTGGCAGTGTTGCTTCTAAGGCAGTGGATGGGAATTCATGTGTGCTGCCTGCCACTGAGCTCTGCAGAGGAAAGGGTTCTGCTCACACTCCGCCTGTGGTGGTACTGACAGCCTCTGCTGTCCTCTCTGTCGTGCAGGACATTAACAGCTGTACAGTACTTGGCTGGCAGCCTCAGTATTTATAGTCATGACAAAAGAGTAGCAAAAAGGAGGAAAAAACCTCCTTAATAACAAGGACTGGCACTGAACTGTTACTGAGGAACTGAAAATGGGATTGAATTATGGAAGTGTCTCAGGCAAGTGTTTATTGCAGTAGCAAAGCTGCATTTCAGATTCACCGGGACAAAAGTGAAATCATCGATGTCTAACAATACATAGACAAGTTCTCCCTGTTTTGTGTGAAGATTTAATAAATGGTCATTGACTCACAGCCCAGCTGTTCCACTCCTAATTTCAGATGTGTGTTTCCAGCACAGCCAGTCTTTGACTGGAGAGTATAACCAGTACACATTGTAGATAGGGACCTGCAGAGCACTCACTGTGCAGGGAGTGAAGGTGGCTCTGAAGTCTGTTGTTAGTAATGTCACAGATCTCTTGTCCAGTGCCCTGCACAGCTGGAATGCATCAGTTCTCTTGTCCTCTGAGGTCTTGCTTCATAACAGCAAGCTCTGGTTTTGGCCCATTAAACGTAGTATATATCCAGCAATGCACAGTTCATTCATCTTTTTGTTACAGAAGCCTAGAAGTGCCTTTCTGCAATTGTAGGTGCTGATGAACTGAATATATCTAGTTTGTTGAAGTCCAAAATACTAAAGGACATCCACTTGAACATGGAAATCTTTGTTGGAAAGCAGTAGAATGAAGGCTGTACATGCCAGGATTTTAAGATGCTCTTAGAAAAAGCTGCTTCATTTCCCAGCTGTGCATATGCTGGAAGAGAGTTAACAATCACAAGAGAAATGGAAATTCAGTCATAAAATGTAAAGTATCCAAGGTATTAAATATACGGTCTTCTCTTACTGCAAGATTTGTGGTTCTGTGTTATTAAAGAGGGGAGACTCTATGCAAAAAGGTCAGGAAAGGGGACCATTTACTTACCCGTTTTCTTACAGTGAAACGTCCATTCATGAACATTGTTACTTAAGGAAGATGGCTTTATCTGTACCAAAGCATTTCTGTGCATTGCTGCTCATCCTCAAGTCAGCAGAACTCCCTCAGAATTACTTGGATTTTATCAGGTTGGGTCCTCTCAGTTTATGTTTTTGAACTGGCCAATACTTGCACAAATCCCTTCCCAGTGCCTTCTCAGTGTGGCACTGCAGCCTCTCTTGTTCCATCACTACACATGAAGAGGGTGAAGCTAAGACAGGCTCATTAAATCTGTTATCTCATAGTCATTAATGGAATGATCTTCCTGATACAGTATCAAATTTGATTAACTTTTTGGAGGTAGGTGTGGGTAAAACAGAGTAATATAAGAGGGAAGAGAGTGTCTGGCTGCTCTGAAATACATTTAAAATGGAAAATTTTGAAATTAGACATAAAAGTAAACAATGCAATCAGTACAGGAATTCTGGAGTACTCCATTTTTTGGTGTCTATAAAGAGTGCACATAGTGGCTTGTAGAATTCTGTGTGTAAAATGCCTACATCTGTTTGATGAGTTTTAACAGGATGAAACGAAAAGTCTTGGCAGCTGAAAGCCAAGCAACTGTGCCTGTTGGCCCCTGGGAAAATACAGCGAGAGGCCTGGGAGAAGAGTGTGAATGTATTAGTAGATGTTTCTGTGAAAATGATCAGCAGTGATGCTTCCAGTGAAGCTCAGACTTAAATAATCATTGTCTTAATTTCAAGGGTACCATTTTACCGTGTTCGTACCTCTTGCAAGTCCTATTACTCCTGATGCCTGTGCTCTGTATAGCCTCAGAGGGAGTCAACAGAATTCCTCTTGGCAGTAGTAGCTTATCCAGTAGTCGCAGGAATGTAACAGAAAAGTGTCTTGGAACCCTTTAAACAGCAGATGGTGTATCTGCTTTTGTACAGCACTTTTGAAATGCATCTTGGGAGCAAATCTCACCAATCACACATTGGTGATGCCTTAAATTCTGACAAATTTTGAAATAATTCAAGAGGAAGATTAAATCAATGACTCGGAGGAATTTGCATCAAAACAGGTATAAGAGATGAAGTGGAGCTTCTTAGCAGTTTATCACCATTGACTCTTCATGACCTTGAATGAGTCTAGTGAAGTGTAATTATGAGAGTATTTACTTTGGGCAAATGGCTTTTTAGCTAGTCTGTTGATGTTCAAAGAGAATGAAATAAAAGAGAACACTGATTTCTTTGGTGTTTCTTCCAGTGCATATTTTATCTCAGAATTCTCAGGCCCGTGGTTCTCCATGCTCCCAGATGCTTCAGAGCAGACTTCATCAGTCAGCTCCAGGAGTATGGAAAACCTACACGTGTATAAGCTGGCACATACATTCTGTGCTGACCTCTGCCAGCTGGTTTTCTGGTGAAGTTTGTTGCTAAGTTAAGACAGAAGTAGCTTTGAAAAGAGTCCTTCAAGGAAAATTTCTTGACAGTACCGCAGCACAACTTTTTGTTTTATGATAACACTAATGATTTTAGGGATAATGTCTGAGTTTACAGGTGAGACACTCCTGAGAGTACACAGTTAGAAAAAGTGCTTCAGCTCACACTGCTAAGGTAGAGTCCTCATAAACAGTTTGTTTATTCTATGGATAAAAATACACAGTGGCTCTTCTTTTCTTTTTTTAACAGAAAAGGAGTTTATTTTTTCAAAAAGTCAGTTTCTTTTTAATGTTTAATATTCGTTGTTTAATATTGCATCCCTGAAAAACTAAAAACTCGGTGTGTTTTGTTTTGTTTGTTTTTTATCTGCAGCATATAAAAGTTCTGGCCAGGGGAGACAGGTTGCACTTTTACTCCTTTGTATCTTAAATTGGTGAGTGAGACGGGAAGATTGCACAGTTCTCATTCTCCATGTCATTCTTCTTTTATCACATCAGCTTTGGCAACTCTGCTATTTAAAGAGAAGTAGAATGTAACAAAGGAACTGCTTCATCTTCTAACTCATTGTCTAATACAATGCAATCAGCTGCCTGTATTTTAGAATTATGGGGTTTGTTTGATTCTACACTTGAGTAGATTTCTTTCCTTCCTAAAATGGAAAATATTCTAGAACTGAACAAAGAAGTTATAAATACAGTATAACGCGGAACTTAAAGGACTTGGGGCACTGTATGCCATCAAAATTAGGAACTCTTTTAATCTTACAGATGTGGCATTCTTTCCATAATACTGGAATCAGTATCACTAAGGTTTTTTCAGGGTATTGGGGGATTACACTGCATCAGCTGACCTTGGAAACATGCAAGAGTTTCCATAGGTACTTGGACAGATTGGAGGTTATGGAGGGACAGACACATGATCTGTCTGTCTGTCCTTCTAACTAATTCCATTCCTAGAAGAAGAACAAATTGCTAATTTCTCCAGCTATGGGCCTTTTGAGTTGGTGCAGTGTTTACTGCAGCACCATTGAGTTGACAGCTTCATAGCTACTAACTCTGCTAAACGTCCCTGTGGCTTAGGTCTCAGCTGGTAAGATTACAGGACAGAGAGGATCCAGATTGACATCACTTTGTGTCTTGCTCTGCAGTGGAAGGCATGTATGTCTGGTCCATTCGAGGTCTGATTTTTACTTAATGATGGTTAAGAAAACTATAGTACAGAAAAACAGTGGGAGAAGAAGAGAATTAATGTCACTGCTTAGTCATCCTGATCAGAGTACAGGAGTAGAGCATGAATGAAGTATATATAGGAGTATCTGGTGAGAGTTCTCCATTAGGCCTCACAGGAACTTCAGCTCTGCTTTCCATCCTGTTTTCTGCACTGTAGGCTGGTTGTGTAGTGTGTTCAGGCATGCTCTCTGGTGCTTGAAAGTAATGATTTATGCTGGTTTGGTAGATATTCACATCAGAGTCACCTGTTCTTCTCAGACCTTCTGAAAGCAGAGTCTTCATCAGAAAACATCACAGTAGCCAAAACTGGGGAGATTTCTTGGTGGGGCTGGAAATCACGGAGGAATGATAACAAAAGCGTGTCCCTCCAAACATTTTATTTGATGTTTTCCTTGCTAGGTGGCGTGATGTTGGAAGTTTTAGCAAAGGATAAGCAATACAATTTTTAGAAATTTAAATGCAAATCCAAACTGTACAGAGGTAGTGCACCGTTCAGAAAGACTATAGGTGGCAGCATCATAATAAAATACAGTTTATTTGATGTCTTTAGCCAAAAAGAAATCAGCACTTAATTTCTTCAACAGTGTGTCATGAACAAATATATAAGACAGTGTGAAACAAAAAGAGCAGATAAGAAACCTGGAGTTCAGCACCATTTAAGCAAACAGTTAAAATACATCGTTCAGTCTCTTAAACCTGTGTGATGTCATTTTTTGTAAACATGAATGAACATGTGGACCTGCAGAGATCCTTCTCCATATCGTGCTTGGTGCATTCAAGCTATCAGTGCTAGTTGAATTTTGCCACACTGACACGTAATCCAAGCAAGAAAAAGAAAATGCTGTTCTCATCAGCACTGTTGTCTCAGGATTTTAAAAAGGAGTATTTGAACTCCTTTTGTTCAAAGGAGTTTGTTATATTGAGACAAGTTTGTATATTTCAGTGAAGTGTCCTGAATTCTTCTAGGTGGCTAATGTCTTCGGGACATTGAAGGTGGACGAATTATTTTTTTATAGAGAGGAGTACTCAACAGCTTATGAAACGGAGCCCATTTTAGGTATTCTAGATTTAGCTTCCAAACATGAATACTTCTATCTTAACTCTGAAAAGGATGTCCCTTGTTAAAATAAGGAGGATTACATTTTTTACTTTTATCCCTCGTACTTGCCATTAAGGTTTATAGGAACAGTTAATGAGGAGCATTTTCTTATGTCAGCGTGTGGTATAATTTTCTCCTAGTACTGGTTTATAGGAGAAATGAGAATTTCTTTTCCCTGCAGCCCAGGGAGAACTGTCAGACCCATTTGGCAGGGCACATATTTGCTTTCTTTCTTGTCCTAATGCATTCCCTTCGAATCCCTCAGTCCAAAATTATCAAAGTGAAGTCATAAACTGTATCTGGTCCATGGGTTTCTTGTTCCTCAGCAGCCTGCTTTATGAGATACTGTAGTGGTTACTGCTCTCAAATGTTCAAGTAAATATGTGCTTCTCTCAAAAGTTATTTGATACAAAATCATGGGAGCACAGGTATAGATTTTTTTTATTTAATCTTGTAGCCTAGCTCTTTTTCAAATCTTATTGTGAGATGAAAGTATGGTGCAGACTGTAAACTCAGCTTGTCTAATTGCTACTGAACCAACAGATGAAGAGTGCTGTGTTTCTTTACTGGTTTATTTTTGTAAAGTGAGGTGCTAACTGTACATCAGTGTTTTAAGTTGATTGTGCAGATTACAGAGTTCTGGGTAACTCGCATCAGGGAAAGGATGCTGGGTGTGATGAAAGTGTCACAGTGAAAATTATTTTTCTTTCTAATGACTTAAGGTTCCCTTTTTTGATTACCTCTACAAAACCTCTTTGACCAAATGCCAAGCCAGTGTGAACTAAACTACTTAACTACTTCTGCCTGTCTTGCGTCTCATACTACCAGGCAGTGTTGAAATTTACCTGAGCGGCTTCAATTTATTTGCTCAGAGACAGACATGAAGCAAGATTGCAAAGCTGAAATATGCAGGTGATATATATATTTTTACCCAAGAGAAGAAGGAAAACACTTGCCTGTAGTATAACTCCTTTATTTCTTTCTTTCATAAGCCAGTGTAATGGATTAGAGACGTTGTACTTCTGTGTAAAGGGATAACAAAGGTGTCACACTCAACACAGAGGCTTTTAACATCTTAAGGGATATAATTCCAGTCAACTGCAATAGGAATGAGGTACCTAACCTGAAAATCCCATTGTGCATCTTACTTGATAATGATTCCTATTCACTGCAAGAAATGATGGCTCCCATCTCTATCTTTAGGCATTTAATGGCTGTGAAAACTTGATCCTCAGTAACTATTCACCTAAAGAGTGGATGCTCATAGGGAGTACTTCTGAACTTGTGAGCACAGGGTGTGCCATGTCTGTAGTATAGCTCTGTCTGGGTGGTAGCTGTATATGTGTCATTTTCACCCTCTTTCCTTGTTCACATACCTTGATTTCAAGGAAAGGAAATTTGATCCTGTGAGCAAAGAAGACAGCTGTCATGTACCTTGGACATGCCTCAGATCTGAGCAGTTTGGGTAGGTAGACAGGGAAGATGCATCTAAACTTCTGAATGGTGCAGGAAATGTTCCTGGGTCAGGCTGTCATTGATCTTGGGTTGTTGTAACAGCCCTGGAAACAGTCCTGGGTATTTAGGCTGGTGATGGCTTTCAGCAAGTGGAGTGGATGATCTTTTGAAGATCATGAGAGTTCAGCAGTCTGGTTTTGAGCACAGAAATTTTGTCTCTGGTGCCACAGAACAGTCCTGAGAGTGTTTCACTTACAAGAGCAGATGCAGCCCGAGGCAGAGGCTCCTAGGTATGGGCTAGGCTGCATCAACCGCACCAAGCAAAGTGATTCTGTCCTTACCCTGACAGGTGTCAGTAGGTGAGCATTTAGGTATATTGAGGGGGAGGGGAAATTGCGTCTTCTGTTTTGATGATTTTTTTAAAGCACAGTTCTATTTTCTGTGCTAGCCTGCGGACTTTTTATGGCATGGTATGAATGATTTGTGTTTGATCCCACAGCTAAAGAGAGTACTTCCAGTCTGTAGGGCAGAGGAGGTCATTTATGTGTTGCTGTGAAAGGCTGTGGGAGCAAATGCCAATTTTCTCACAGTCACAGCTCACACTTCTCTTAACACTTTGGAGCTAGAGGTAAGGTCAGTGGGCAGCAGGGTGCTGACAAGAGTAGGAGCTCACTGGAACAAATGAGTATTCACCCAGCTAACACTTATTTCTGTCATTTTTTTTGCAGTAAGATTATAGCCCCTAACTCAAAGATGGTCTAGTACAACGCTGTTCCAACAGCTGCTGTAAGCAGAAGATATTCTGGGTATAATCAAGCTCTGTACACTGATGACTGATCACACAAATCTGATAAATTCTTATGACAGGATCTGTGGCTTTGAGGTTCATTGTAGAAGCCAGATTGTGCCTTATTTGCTGTTAAGGCTTAATAGAATTGCCCATTGATTTCTCTACAGCCACGTCCCCCAAGGGGATTCATTCAGGGATTAAAATTGTTCCACGGTTGTCTGATTTGTTTAAAGCTCGTGCATTTCTCTTAATTTGAGACAGTGACCTCAAAAACAGCCGAAACCTTCCATTATCCTTATGTGGTAGAAAAAGGTGTACAAAATAAAGAGTCATATTCTAATTAATGAAGGCTCCTACATCTCTACTTTTGTACCTCTCTACTTCTGCTGGCTTGAGTCAAAAATGAGTTGAAATATCTGTCTGATGAATTTGTTTGGAGTGGAAGGAAGCCAAGAATTATTTTAACAAATGTTTTAGCTTGACACTGAGTATGAAGGCTTAGTTTGCCAAGCTGGAAAAGTGAATAACTAGGCAGTTTTTGTGAGGCTTATATAGGGTGTGGGTCATCTTGAATGTCAGTTCCAATCTGTGTTACATATTTGTAGAGGAGTGTATATTGTGAATGAATTGACATGCTGTCCTCATAAGTTTCATGTTTCTCTGAAACAGCAGATTAGTTTTGAGAAACTGTGGCACATAGTGCAGTCAGCTGAGAAGCCAAAAGGACTTCAGGAAATTGGCTCCTTCTGTGTGCTGGACAAAATTTGAGGTACCTGCAAATGTGTCTGAAGGAGCGTTGTGCTGGGTGCCGTGATGGTGTGAAGGTAACGTGTCTGGTAAGCTGGGGCGCAGAATTCAGTGAGGAGCATTATGGCTCCTGGGAAAGGTGGATGGAGGCCAGCACAGGAGAAGGGAGCCTTCTAGCACAGCTCCCGTGAGCGCAGGGTCCCGTGGGTTGGTGTGGTGCATAGCTGTCGTCCTGTCTGTGGCCTCTTGGCTGTAGAACAGGCTCACTTGCTTCTTTTGGCAAGTGTGCCAGTGTTAATTCTTGCCACAGCTGTTGAAAGAAATCGTGAGAAGCCACCTGAAAGTTGATCTGCTGCTGCTGCTTCTTCCACTTTTGCATGGGCATTTGAGATCATAGTGTAGTGTGTATGAATAAAGCCATATGTGGGCAAGGCAGAACAAGGATCTGCTGCAAGGTCAGAATTGGGTTGTGTCCCTGGATTCACTTGAGATCTGAGGCTGTCAAAACTTAGGTCAAAACCAGGATTTTAGCTAATGTTAATCTGATGATGAAGCCAGATCTAATCCTGGTAATTAAATAAACCTTCAAACAAACCTTGATTCCATGGATGAAGCAGGATTCAGTGAAGAAGAGGGAGGCTTCTCTGAGCATCACTCCCTACTTTGTTCTGCGACCAGTGGAGTGATGCTCTGTCATTATCCCTGGTTAGGATTTTTTTTTTCAATAACTATTCTTGCTTTCCCTCAGACTTTCTGCAGCCTTTACTACTGTTTTTCCTGCAGCTTCTCCTTCCTTGCTTTCTTCTTTCGCATGGAAACATCTCTGCCATACAAATATCTGCATTTGTGATAGCAATCTTAAGGGACGTCTTTTCTGCCCCAGAACATCAGTTGCTTCTTTGGACTTGCCATGCATCTATAGGTGATAGTTCTGTTGCTCTCATTATGTTCTTGGATAAGGAAGCTCTGTTGCTTGAATTGTTTCAGTATTGCTTAAACCAGTCACAACAATGGGTTATTAACTTGAAGTTTAACAGTGGAAGATGATAGGAGAAAAAGAAATATATTTCTTTCCTAGAAGCAAGCTGAAATCGTGGGTTTGTGATATACTACTGCATATCTGATATTCCAGGATCCCCAAGTGGGCTTCAACTCTTGAACTGGCAAAGTTCAAAGTTTTACAGGACAGAAGACTAGTCCATTTCAGAGATGCCTGAATCAAGTAAACGGTCTGGCTCCTCTGACATTTGCATTGAGTCTGCACTATATGGAAGGATAATGGTAGCTGGCCTGATGTTTTGAAAAAATTATGCTCTTTAAACTGGTTACCAACTCTTGTGTAACTCAAAACTGTTAGCACAAGCATAGGAGTGTTTCTATTTGGACTCTGATGGAGTGCTTTGAGGAAGTGCTCTCTGCTCTCGAGCAAAGAGGTTGTTTCCATGACCTTTCTCATGGTGAGAGGATTTTTTTAGCAAAAGCTAATCCTGTGAATCTGATATGAAATGACTCTGTGAGCAGAGAGCACTGTAAATTGTCCTGTGTACACAAAAGATTTTTGGTCAGTTTTCTTGAAACTTTCTCTGCAACTCTTGCAATGAGCCTGATGTAGCAAGTTTCTTAGTCCAAGCAAAATACTGACAATTAGACTGTAACTTTTAAATCAAATTCTGTAGTTTTTACTTACGTTGCTTCAATAGTCTGGTTTAATAACCAGCTCAGCTGCTTTGCAGTCTTATTCTGAATGAAAGTCACAAGCTGTAGCTCAATCACAAAAAGATAAGAGGACTATGTGTGCAGAGAGGTACATCTCAACTTCCTGTTGGACTCATAGGTACTTTGGATCTGTGAATGATGGTGTGGGAATCTTCAGCAAGGGCTTCCTGGTTCCACCTCCACAAAACAAACTTGCAGATTCTGCTGAAAAATATTTCATTGTTTTCTCAACCACATCTGCTCCTACAGCACCGCATTTGTCAGCTGTATTTCCATAATATAGTCTCATTTCCTCCTAGCTTTTTGTATCTGACTAGTTGTTATTTTAATAGCCCCTATTTCTGAAGCATAGGGCAAAATAAAAGTGACCAATCTAGTTTTCTTCATAATATTTGTAAGTGATTATACCATTTTGTTTTCTCCATCCACTCTTCAGTATGGAATGTGGCTGGAATTTACAATTGCACTGAGCATCATCCTAACTCTGTTTATTTGGCTCTCAGAATTAGACTGAAGCCAAGTGCTTGTATTGTAGCTCAACCCAAGAGTCTGCTGTGATGTTATTAAAACTTTTTGCTCCGCAACAGTCTGTACAGTTTGTAGTGATCTGGAGACAATATCTGCCTTAAGAGGTTAGGGTAAGGAAGCAAAAGCCATTTGCTAGTGAAGGTAAGAGCGCTACTGTGGTAGGAACATGCAAGTGGTCTATTTACATGAGAAGGTTCGTAATCAAAATGATCTTCAACTTTTAGCTAGTCTTTGTGATGTTTCTTGTTAAACTCTCAGCTACTTTGCTTAGGAGCAGCAGGCTGCCAAATACCAGGTGGAACCACTTCAGCTTTTAACTGTCTTAAGTAATTATATTGGATGTGTAATGCCTGATAACATGCTGTATGTTAAACCAGAACGCCCTGACAATTTAGTGCAGACTAATTGTAAAGAGCATTATTTACTTTGCTGAGTCAAAGCACAAGGTTGAGTGTGTCAGAACCAAAGTTCATTGTGCAGCCGTAACCTGCCTCTTCTATGTGGGGTGGACTCCAGTTACACCATCACAACTTTCAGGTCCTTTTGCCCCCCCACTCAAAGGACCTGAAAGTTACACCACCTGCCACAGTTATGAGCGACTGAATATAATGAAGGAAATTAATACAAGTATCATTGTTATCTCTAATAAAATATCACTGGCTTACAGTGAAAATCTGAAGGGAAGTTAATCAAGAAATAAAGACATTGTGTGCTGCATAAATCAGTGCTTATTTCATGTAGCTGTAAAAGTGAAGGTGTAAATTGCTTCCATGCAACTGTCAATTCTAAGACTTTCAAAACCAACTAAAATAGAGAATTACTTTTTCCTGGGCTTACATGCCACTGGAAAAAATAAAAGGTACTTAAGTCCCATTTTCTTAAAGGCACTGTAGAATTTTAGATCTTATTCCAGATTAGGAAAGTAGTTTGCTCTGCTGTGTAATTATCAAATCATACAATATTTAGTAACTAGATCACACCCAACTTATTTTAAAACAGACTATTAAAAAACATACCATGTAGTTACTATAGCACGGAAATAGAAGATATGTTTAAAAAGAAGAAGGAACTTTTCTGTTTGGATGTTCAGATGACTTTCTGGATATGTTAAGGCTTTGTTTTCCTCACTTCTCTTTCTATGCCCCTTTCTTTTTGCTATCACTCTTTCTTGCCTCTAGTAAAACCTAAGGAAATCTGGGCCAGAATTAAGATGGAAAATTGGACCATGTGTACAGAGCTGCCCGACTCACATATCTAAAAATCGTGGCAGGGCAGGAGAATAAGAAGAGGAGATTATGAAAAGAAACTGTATTTGTAGAAATTTTTCACCCTTTTACTTCAGAGGTTATGTACAGCAACAAGGAAGATGGTGCCTATTTCTTCTGTTCTGCCTGGCTTCCTGTCTGGCAGCTTTGCGTGCAGGCACCCAGAATCCAGTCCAAATGGGCTCAGCTCAGTGCCAGCAGTAGCACTGCCCTCCTGCTCCAATGATGGCTGTAAGGAAATGGAGAGAGATGGCAGTTCTGTGAGTGTTGTTTGGGGAACACAGAGCAGTTGGGAATTCAAGTGGTTGCCCTTTGAATCATTAGAGTAATGGAGCAGGCACATGTGTGAGGACAACGGT
This sequence comes from Oriolus oriolus, assembly GCA_013400235.1. Lineage (NCBI taxonomy): Eukaryota > Metazoa > Chordata > Aves > Passeriformes > Corvidae > Oriolus > Oriolus oriolus. Next base: position 1,075,358 of record VXBT01005721.1, on the reverse strand, counting down.
ATCACTCTGTTGCACATAGTTTTTTGACTTTTTAATTCTTCTGAAATCGCTTATACTTTCTCTGGACGTTGTCCTTCAATATTAATAGAACTTTTATGGTGAGTCATGAAACAGTAAAGATTGTTAAACCCAGCCTAGAGTGGATGCAATTGCATCATCATAAATGTATTCAGAACATACCCATACACACAGAGAGAAGTGAGCTACACTGATACTTTGCAATGCGAGCTTAGAGGTTGGACTCGGTGGCCTTAAAGATGTTTTCCAGCCTAAATGGTTCTATGATTTGTGCCTAAATACTGTATACTGAGAGCTGCATAGAGGGCCGTTGTTTCTTTCTGTAGCCTGCCCGTCCCAACCAGCCAGTGTATGTCTTGGGTACTGTACTGCATTATGTATACTATAATGGGTTGTTTATAAGGCCACTGGCTATATTTGCACCAGCTTCAGCCTAGGTGGAACAAGAGCTGTGAACATGCAGAGATATGGACTGCAGGGCAAGCTAGACAAGCCCTCTGAGGACTGAAGATGCCGTATTGTTCTCTTTTCCTTGTTGCTGTTATAATCTGGAGGTGCACATGTCCTCAGCTGAAATAATCTCACTAGATAGTCTGAGCTATTTAGCCCTCAAGGGGGAAAATAATTCTTTGTTCCCCATCTCACAGCTCCTTTTCTCAGGAGATCCTCTCTTAGTTACCATGGGATATGCAAACTGGTGGTACAGTCTTCCTACTCTTTATTCATACACCTACTAACATCTGTACCAGTGCAGCTTTCAAATATAGACCTGGCTTGTGCTGGATCTGGCTAAATCTGGAGCTGTTTTACACATTTCTTTGACACATTGGTTTTGGCTGGTAGTTCTACCTTTTTGAGCAGATGCAACATTTCATAACTTGTCACTGAATTTTTATCCTTCCATTCATGGTGGTGACAACCAAAAATCTGATTGTGAACCACCAACGTGAAGCATAAAAAATCTGTTTCTCAGCACCACTCCCTTGAATGCTGGGTGGTGTACGAAGTATCAGGTTACACGGAGACCTGCAGCAGGTGGATCAGTTCCGTACAGTTCAGCAGCAAAGGAATTTGCGTTGCAAAAGAATTTATATATCTTATTCTTCAGTGGCACCCGAGCCTAATTGCGCTTGATTTGACACTAACTGACTAATTAAGGGATCTTTCTTTTGGCTTCAATGGGCATTGGATCAGAGCTGCTGAGACCAAGGACACTGAACCACTGGGTTAGGTTTATTAGCTTCGCAACTGAGGTAGGAAGCTCTGGTAAACTAGGGCCAGCTCTGTAGTATCAGCATTTATCTAAACATTAAGAGATCAAGCACTGCAAACCTCACACTGTTCCCACTTACTTGACCATGTAATGCATGGAGAAAGTGGAGAGTAGGCAGGCTACTGGGTGTCAGCTGAGCCACCAAAACCACAGGGGAAACAGAAAAAGGCAAGTGTATGTGCAAATTTATGTATATGGAGAAGCATTGAAGTAGGAGTTCTCAAGCTTTTGTTCACTTAGGCTGTTTGGTTAAACTGTTGGTCTTTTGTGGCATTCACATATGAACTACAGTTAATATTTTTTCATGACATTTTTTTCCTGAAAAAGAAAGCTACAGTAGTAATGAGAGGATTAGAAAATGTGTTTGTCGAGAGTATTGCTGTGGCTATGATTTGTCCAGAGCTATGTGAGATCTTCTGAAATATGAATAGCATCAAGCTTTTTACTGCTCTTATTATTTAATTGTGTTCTGAGAGCATTCAAAGGACTCAGCCAGCGCACGAAGCTATTGTGCTTGGAACTGTGCAAACACTTAAGAGACAGAATCGTCTCTAAAAATTCTGAGTTTAACATAACAATATGGGTTACATCTTAACGTAACAAAACATGCACATTCAGGCAACTCAGTAATACCTCACTGTTAAGCATTTAGGTGGGGTCGTAACAAGACTTTTTGGCACTTTCCCCTTCCTCCTCCTCTTGTGCTGTTTCTGTCCTCTTCCTGAAACCCTTCCCAGCCAGCTGCTGTTGCAGTTTTGCAAGCCCTTGTTCTGGCACTGTCCCAGCGCAGCCCAGGCTGGGTACCCTGCAGGGCGCAGGCATGGTCCCATATCCACATCAGTTATTTCACAAGAGTCCTCATACATTTTCACTGAAAAGAGCAAGACAGTTGCTGAAGACTCTGGAAAAGGATTTGAAGGTTCCAAGTCAAGTTTTTTTCCACACAGCATTTGTTTCTTTTGGAAGTCCACACGCAACTCTCTGCCCTTAGCGCTGCACAACTTGATGTTTTCTCTTTGTGCAAGAACACATAATGCCAGCTGCTGGGGCTGCAAATCCTGCTTCCAAGAAATAGCTGCAACACAGACCACTTTCCATCATTGAGACAGCATGGTTCAGTTCTTCTTGGTACCTGTCTTTTTCTCTGGCTTTGTACTTTGTTTCCTCTTAAAAACTTTGCTCCTATGCTAATCGCTCTCGAAGGGACAAGGAGAAAATTCCTGTTGGTGGAGCAAGGCCTTATCCAGACCTACTAGTCTGCCTGGCGTACTATTTTGGATGCCAAATTGACAGCATACATGAATTTATGCCATGAGATTGAAAAGGAAGTGTATCATTCAGCTGTTTGGACCAGCAGATGGCAAATGTAAAGGAAAAAAAAAATCAATCTAAGAGCCAATCCAGAGAACAGACGTTAAATAAAGCCATCTGGCAAACATATGAAGGGAAAGAAGATGATGAAACCAAGTTCTGCTTTAAATATCGGTTCACATTGAGAGGAAGTTGGTGGGAACTCATGCCGTGGGAGAGCAGGCTTTGAGCCTATAAGGAGTGCTGTGTAATGTCAAAGCCTGTGGCGGTGTTGAGGACTTATAAGAAGGACCCTAAACTATCAGGCAGGTAGAGCCTAAGAAGCAGCATTCCTGCCTGTGTAAGATCCTGGTGATAGTCCACATAGAATAGTGAATATGGGACTGTTTGATCCCCCATGATGGGATTGAAAAGGCCACACTTACGAACCTCATTTGTGGAGAGGCACTGGAAAGGTGAGCATGGAAGTAAGCAAAGAGGGTGATCTAATATAAGTTGTGGATGCCCCATCCCTGTGAGTGTTCAAGGCCAGGCTGGATGGGGCTTTGAGCAGCCTGGTCTAGTGCAAGGTGCTCCTGCCCACGGCAGGGGGATTGGAACTGCATCATCTTTAGGGTCCCTTCTAACCCAAGCCATTCTATGATTCTATGATATCACACATTCTCTAAGACATTGATAAATCTATTTTTATGCCAATGCCATGGAATTTTGTTACTTTGCCCTACTACATTAGTTCCTGGAACAGAAAAATGTATGTGGTTTTGCACTCAGGCTTTTAAGTAAAATTTCAAAAGAGAAACATAATCCATTGAAAAGGGAATTGGTATCTTACATAAGTGCCCAGCTTTTCTTTTGGAAACTTGCTCTCAGGGAATGTGATTTCAGAGCCCAGAAGTCTAGCAGATGTTATTACTATTTCTGTTTTACAGGTCAGTGCTTTTGGTTTTTATGCTCTGAGAAATGCCTACAGCTGCTAGCCTGTCTTTTATGTTATTAAAACAAGTCAATTCTGTATCATATTCTTAATTTATACATGATTTTTTTTTTTTTTGGTAAAATGGGGATACTGTTGAACATTGCAAAAACCATCTAGTAACCAACAGTTTTGTTGGCAGACTGTGTCATCTTATTTCCATAAAGGGCAACAGTGGATAATTTTGCAGTGAACTTTATTCTTGATATCCAGGTCTGTGGCATTAAACAGAACAAATAATCCCACCACTCAGACTTAACTACAATAAAAGGAAAATATTTCAGTATTGTAACCTAATTTTTTAATGCCTCTGTTGATAATAAGGTTTGCATGAGTGATGGTGTAGTAGCACTATTTTGTGCGTTAACTGTTGGTTTCAGTCACTTGCATGGGAAAAGGTTGCCAACTCTCACTGAACAAAATTTTCAAGTATCTATTTCCCTTCCATCTCATCTGTGTTGTTACTGATTAGTTACTGTATCTGAGAAAGTTTTCTTTGGTTTCCCTCAGCATCCAATAGCCAGACTAACAAAAAGGCAGTATTTCTGTCCCTCTGCTCAGATGAATAATTCATTGCCCTGCATTTTTTGTGTAAATTTCAACTCCTTCTTTTGTAAAGATGATTTACAAGAGGTCCTGGACACACAGAAATTAATTTTCTGCCTTCAGGCACATCATTATCTTTACTGAGAGGGAAGTAACAGCTTATTTCTGTTAAATTTTGGTTAGAGAATTTACTATGCCTAGTGTTAGAGGGATGGTATCCTTTAACTGAAGTTGGAGTTTGGCAGGTTTTTTCAGTGCTGTTCTGCTGCTATTCTCCCCAGCTCAGTTGAACAATGGGCTGGGGAGATGCTGGCAGTGTTGCTTGGTTACAATTCACCAGCGTGAATCAGTGCTTCACGCAGCTCCTTCTGCGCCTGAACAACCGGGAGACTTCTCGGCACCGTGTTACTGATGTGTGCGGAGATGTGAGCGGATTACGGACCGTCTCAATTACTGTAACACTACACCTTTGCAAGGGGATTTGGGCAGCAGAGTTTGACTTTCAGTGGTTGAAGTCAGGCAATTTGGAGCTGTCTGTTTTACATGGCTTTACAAGTATATAGCCAAGTAAAGCAAATTTTCAACAGGGTGTTTTGTTGCAAGGTGTGTTTGGCAAGTCTGGTACTTCGGCGCCCTTCTGTATTCATCAGGAAGATTAAATCCTTCATTAAATATGTGCTCCTGGAACAGACATGCAGTTTGCTGAAACCTGCCTGCAGGCAAAGTGAAACATGTAAGAGAAACTGCTATCTTCCTCTTACTGCATTTGACCACATCTTAAACTGGCATAAAATGAATCTGGTGGAGTTATGCCAGTTTAGACAACAGGAAGATGTGACAGGTTATTTTTAACGCTATGGAGTGGATTTTCTGTACCCCACCTAGATCCACTTTACTACTTATCTGTTCTTGCTGTTCAAGACATGCCTGGAGGAAATGTTAAAAGCGAGGAGAGGTGTCCAGTTTGTGCTCTCTGTGGAATCAGCATTTCCAACAGCACTGTTCCCATCTACATCTTTTTTTCTAACTTTTATATGAATCCCCAAAGGATTTCCTTCTTCCTCCCTCTTTTGGTCTCAGCAGTTCTCCATTTCTTCTCAAATCTACCATATTTGCGTCTTTTAATTTCTCTTTGCCTCTATTAAGGGCCTCACTAGTAAAAGCTTGTATTTGCCACACCTTTCATCTTGCCAAGCTTTCTCTGTTTTCTCTAATATCTGCTACTTAATGCAGCTCGTTGCATGGCTGAACATTGAGACCATTTGGAAGAATAGGAAAAGATGCACTGAAGCGCCATCCACTTCACCTGGTTTGCAAAAGCTGAATCTATAGTAAAAAAATTAGCCTAGTGCTTTCTAAAACACAAATATTTCTGAGTAGATTCTCTGCACTGTTTTGCCTCCTGGTGATGGTATCTGTAAGATGGCCTTTCAGCAGAAAATTGTTTCAGAGTGTCTGCACTGCTTAAAAATCAGTTGCACTGCACAGAGCTGGGGTTTCTGATTTGTGCTGGCTGTGTTATGTGATCAGTTTTTCTTTAGCAGCAGGTGAGTATATAGTTGTTATCTCAAATTTTCAGTATGTTTCCTCCAAATGTCTATTGGTTATCTATAGGGTTTTTTGTACTTTGAACTTCTATGTAAAACCTGGATTAATTTAACCCTGCTGAATTCAGATTGTGACATCTGTAACTATTTTGTCTGGAAATTTAAGTGCTTATGGGATAGGACTTAACTCTGAGCTCTTCCTGTTTCTGCAATAAAATAAGAAAGGGAAATGAATAAAAGAACTATAATTTTCCTATCAATATGATGAGCTTTGGCTATTGTTCAGAAAGGTGCTTGAAGTGCCATAATGCTCATCTGGTTTTGGGCGGTTATAATTGCTCCATGGATAGACTGATTCCCTGGGTAAATAGGGACATTTATGGGGAGGGAGAGATCTCAAGCATAGCTGAGGGACTGCTTCCTGACCTCGAGCCTGTGCTGAACACAGATTTGTCGGGCCACTGAACCTGACTACACTGAAAGGAGAGTCTTTTTGGGGATACACAACATGCATTAGGAGTAACCATTAGGTGTGCCATTGCACAGCTGAGCAGGGCTGGCTTTCTGCAAAGGCACTTGTGTGCCTTTCCCTTCCACTACAGCATTGCTTTGTTTCTACCAGATAAAAGGCTGTTGCGGAGTAATTCCCTTTTAAGGTCACTGCTGACTTCTCTAGACATGGCTGGCCAGTCCTCCTGTCCCTGAGACCCTTCTTTAAAAGTGCTGTTGCCCCTGGCTCAGTTGGGTGGTAGGTACACCCACTGCAAACCTCTCATGCAGAGGTACGGGAGCTGCTGCCCTGGCTGAGCCGGAGTCCTCACAGATATTCGTGTCTGGGACTGACAGAATCTGCTTGAGCAAGGAGGGAGCTGCTCACGTGTGAGAATGCGCTCAGATGTGATGGGGAAGCAGCCGGCTGGAATGAAAGGACTTGTTTCTGCACCGATACTCCGCAGCCCTCCTGGCCTCATGGGCCCCTCCAGCCTGCGGGAGCCATGCCACACGCGGTGTGCACAGCATTGCTTTCATGCCATTTTTTTGCCAAGATGTTCCTTGGAGCCAGTAGAGAGCAAACAGGTATCTTTTCCAGATAATTGGGTCTTTGACATTTGTGTTATGCTGCATATGCGTAGGCATTATTTCCTTTTGCTATACAGGATGATAGGGTTGGGTGTACCCCATCCAAGGGACCCAGAGGCACTTTTGCTCTTCAGGTCTGGCTCAGCTCTTACTTATCATCTTTTAGAAAATACATCCTGAGGAATTTGCCAGCTAAATAGAGTAATTAATACAATGGCATGGCAATAACTTAAAATATTTGCACAGCCAGAAAATGCAGAGTTCTTGTGTCATCATAAACTTCTGTGATTTGCTTCCTTTCAGTTTTCTGTGTTGAGTTTGGCTTTATATTATGCTTCATAGTATATGTGTATGGGATAACATTAATTTTTTTATTTTCACGTGCTTAATATTCTCTCATTGCATGTTAATATTGAGGCTGTGCACATGGTGGGTGTTTCTTCTGCTTTATTTAATGACCAGATTTGAAATAGATCTTATTTTAAGGTTAAAAACTTTCTGGTTTCGTTGACATGAGGAGCAGAAAATGTCATCCTCCATTTTTGTATGTGTGCTTCCTATTTTCACAACAGGTGCCTTTTTATCATAAAAAAAGCTCAGCGGCTGTCCCTTTGTTCTGGGTGCTACACCGTGGCCTTTACAAAGCCAGGAGTAACTTTTTGGCACAGCCCTCCCTTTCCAGGAAGGACCCAGCTAAGCTTCCTGAGTAACATCAGGCTCCGCTAAGAATTCAGGTCAGGATCTCCCTGCTTGTTACCTAGCAACTGGGGGATACTGGTGCTTTCTCCTCTGACCGACTCCTTCCGCGTTAGATGCAGGGATCACTTGGTGAAAGGATCAGGGCAGTGCTAATAACTCATGCTTCAGGAAGGCAGAGCAGCCCCGTGCTGGGTATCTGATGAGACTTAGGGTGCACTGTCCAAGTCGAACCGAATCGAGACTTTCAGAATTCTCTGCGCAAACTTGAAAGCGCCTCTGCTGGTTTTGCTACCACTTAAATGTCTGGCAAGGTGACAGATCCCTTTTGAAACACCAGTAGCCTTTTGTGGTGCATTGAATGTGACAAACAGGAACCTACTCAGGTAAGCAACTGAAAAAAGTTTATGTCTGAGGTACTTTAAGGGTTGTTTTCCTACAGGTGAAATGTGTTTCTTGGTTACACAGATGCACAACATTCAGTTCTGGGACTATTGACCTGCCTTTGTACTTATTAAAGTTTCATTGGATGGTAAGTAAAGAAGTTAAGTAGAAAGATGAACTGTCTTGCCTTGCTCTTTGTGGTGTGTGTTTATAAATTGTTGAAAACAACCTTTAAACTTCTCTGGTTAATTTATTGTAGAACTGGCTAATGAAAAATCTGTAAGTGATCAAGAGTTATTGGTTGCCATGCTCTCGCTGCAACTCACTGCTTGTAGCATATTTGCGAAATAGAAAGCAGCAAGTCCCTCTGGCTATGTATTGTTTGCAGAGGCCAGCAATCATTGCTTCTGGTTGGTAACACAATGGGATTTGTTACTGCTTTTTGTTTTCCTTTGATGGATTACAAGTAGAAGCCCTTTGTCAAATGTAAAAATTAAAGCAATGTGCCATGCTAAGAAAAATACTTACAAAAAACTATTGCCTTCCTTGTGTTGTACCTTCTCTACTCACAGATAGTAGAAATGGTGGGAATCAAACCAGAGTATATTCATATCTAGTGCTGGTACATGGCTAGCATGATAGTTTTCTGAAGGACTGCTCCTCACAGAAAATACAGTTTTCGTATTTTGAAAAACATGGAAATTAATGTCTCCAGGTGCATACAAGCTGTTTAACTCACCTTTTTCAGAAGTGTATAAGCAGTACATTCCATCTCTTCAGAAATATGAATTGGTACATCTCCAATTAACTTGAGCAAAGGCCTGCCAGGTGACATCAACCAAAGATCTGGCTGCATATCTCTGGGACAGGCACACTGCAAGCATGTTTACATGGTTGTTGCACAGAAGGTTGTAGTGGTGGATTCTGAATAGGGACATAAAAGACCAGATTATTTTTGAGCAATATATCTTAATTATCTCTAATATGAAACTGTTTAATTTGAGTGTTGACTCTAAGGCATTCAGAAGCTGATTTCTTCAGAGGGACTGAGTGCAGCTTCAATTGATATTTTCCACATTTAGTATTCAGAAAAACAATTCCCAGAGTCTCACATTGCATACCTGATACAGCAGCTGCTTTTCAAGTGTACGTGTCCAATTTGGCATCCCAGACTTTTTTTTTCTATCATACTCATGGGAGAGCTCATACATTCATTCCTAGGACTGGCAGGGTGTGTGTCCACATAAGAAGAGAGAAAAAAAATATACCAGCGCAGTATCTTCATACAGTTCAGGATGTCCTTTATTACAAAAAGCTCTCCCAAGTGTGTAACTTCATACTACTGTCTGATTAGGTGATGTAGGACAGAGTAGGAAAAATATCTGTTTGAGGGGGTGCTTCACATTTCATTTAATTGTTCTGGTGTCTAGGTGAACAACTTTCAGGAGACAGTTAATGGCAGAAACCTCTTCAGTAGCTTTGATCTAGCTATTTCAGTAAAACAGCAACCTCAGAGCATAGCATGGGACACAAGAGATTAAGTCGCCCCTCATCTCCTGATCTTTCCTCTGTTCACAAATCCTGGTAGTCTCCTCTTAGTAATAGCTCCTCTGCCAGAGCTGGGAGCTCTGCTAGACATCTCATTCCCTACCCATTCCTGTGACTCACAAATATTTTTAAAATGTTTAAGCAAAGGAGGCCCCTAAGCAAAGAGAATCAGAATTTCCTCAGGCTTGAGCTACTGTATTTGCCAACTGCATGTAAAAGGCTAAATATTTTCCCATTGTACCTACACCAGAGATGCTCTGTAGATACACAGATGGCTGGGCCCTTGCAAATCCAGCCAAGGGAGCGTATGCTGGCACTTCGGGGTTTGAAAAGAAGCTGGAATGGGTCCTATAGTCTGGTATTGGCAGCCAGGATCAGCATCTGAGTGGTTGGACGTAGGAAAGAGCCAAGTCTGGAAAGGTTGTTGAAACACTGGCCTTGCACGGACAACGTTTCTTGATAGTAAATAGCTCAAACATGTACTTGGACTCTGCAGTAGAGAGCAGGCTAGAGGAGGCAGGTGAATGCTTTCTCTCTATTTGTCTGCCAACTAGTGCAAGCCTAACTAGGAGCTGGGAAGCTTAAATCCAAGAGTGATCTTTGTGTCATTGATCTATAGAGGCTGCCTGAGACCCAGTGTCTGGTTCTGGGCATCTGGCTGCCAGAAGAGGTGAGCTTGGAGTAGGGCAGGTGCGGAGAAGAGTTAGTAAGATGCCAGGATAATAGAGAGTTTATATCTGTGAGGAAATGAAGGTGCCATGGCTTGTTTGGCTTTGCAGATGAAAGCTGAAATGAATGTCTTCTCTAAATATCTGTGGCAAAAGAAAAAGCTGCTTCAAGGGAAGTATTACATTAGCACCGGTCATGTAGTCTGGGATTTTCTAACCATCAGAGTTACCAAGTCCTGGAATAGCACTTGAATTTGAATAGTTTTCAAAATAAGAATTTAATCAGCCTGTGAATGGATTATAGAGAGTGTTTGCCAGCAACAAGGGACTGAATGCTCAGGAAATTCCCTCTGACAGTATGTTCCCAGATTTTATTCTGAAACACCTATATGAAGCTTGAAGATATAAGTGTACCAAAACATTCCTCAGGATTTCCCTAAGGAGTTTTCACTGTATGAGAGAACTGAAAAAGTCCAGGCAATGCATGGAGCTCCTGCAATGAGAAGGACCTGATAGGTGGAATGCATCTGATAGTGATAAATCTTGCAAAACCACAGAGCTAAAGAGCCTTTGTGAGCAAAATGACTCATCACTGACTTTGGACCTGCCCAAGGGATCAGCAAAGGCCAAGAAGTGCTGAGACCCTTCTCAGGTGCCATGAGACTAGTTACTTTGGACTTGAGTTTTTGATTTGTTGCTGTAGCTAGCTTTGTACACACAGAATTTTCACCTACCTCCCTGGGAAAGCGAGCAAAACACAGCAGTTTGAGGCAGGGAGTTCCCTCCCCAGGAGTGATAGGATGACCCTGGAGGTCTGTGCCATGCCTCAGAGACAAGTTGTTCCTGATTGAAACCACTTTGGTGGTTTTACTATGCACTGCCTGCCTTGGTAGGAATTCTTGCAGACCCACAGGAGATGGGAGAAAAGCCCACACAAGTAGGTTTTGTTTGCACAGCTTTGCTTTTTAAGGTTTGATTAGAAATACTGCTCTGCCACCCTCTCTCCTGATGGTGTCCCTTTTGCTGCCCATGGGGTTGTTTTCTGCTTCTCTGTTTCTCTTCCTACCTCTGGACTCTTTCTAGCATATGAATGTCAATGGCACTTAATTTACAAATGCTGCAGTACATTTTGTTATGCTTATTTAAATCAAGCAGAGATCAAGCATTGTACAGTCACATATAAAGGTGATGGCAGATGGGTGCTCTTCACGTCATGCTGGATTTCTGCTGCACATTTCTGCATTTATATTTGCCAAATTACAGGCAAGAAATTTTTGAATTAATGACAAATATTTCCCAACAGTAGTTACTTAAGTGCCTGCACATGTTAAATTAACCATAATAATCTTGTCATAGTCATGAATTAATAACCTGCATCTCACTGGGATTTTGAGAATTGAAGTAAAACATTTGCGGTATATTCAAAGAAGGGAGCCTGGGGACAAATGAGATGTCTCCAAATGGCTTTACATTCCCATCCTCACCATCCTATTCCCCATGCCAAGTAAGCCCCAAAGGCTATACAGGAACCTGAAAATTAGGTTTAGAAGGGGCAGAAAGGAAGAGATCTCCTCTGCAGAGGTGTGTCTCTTTCAGGTAAAGTGATTTAGACTTATTAATTCCTGAAATGTCTTCCTCCTTTTATTGCCAAGAGGGAGATGCTGCAAGAGGCAGATGTGCACATGAGAGATTTCTGACAGAGATCTTAAGCAGTGAGGAGTTTCACAAGGAAGGTGCTTATCATGTCAGAAAGGGGATAGGGAGAACTTCTGTCCCAGTGGCAGAAAGGAGAAGAGAGAGAGGGCAAGTGGTGATGTGGGAAAAGGGAGACATTTTTCACAGTATATTCCCCACCAGTGGTCCATGGAACCCCTTCCAGCAAAGACCTGGGGAGCACGATCATGTTCCCTTTGTCTCTTGTGTTCCTCTACGCCACAAGGTGCCACGGGCAGCTGGGCCCTAGGCCAGAGAGGGCACCTCAGTCTATGCCATTGGCTCCAGCAAAGCTGGACCAAGGGACAGGCCTGGAGCTGAGCATTGCTTCTGCATGACAGACTCACTCTGGTCCCTGCTCTGAGAGTTCCTGCTTGAAGAACATCAGGAGAAGCGTTTAATCTCTCTTGTGAGGAGAGGCTGTGGGAGCTGGGCCTATTTAGTCTAGAGAAGAGAATACTGAGAGGGGATCTCATTAATGACTATAAATACCTCAAAGGCAGGTGTCAGGAGGATAATGCCAGACTCTTTCCAGTGGTGCCCAGTGACAGGATGAGAGCAATGGCTATAAACTAAAACACAAGAAGTTTCGCCTCACCATGAAGAACTTCTTTATATTTGAAGATGACAGTGCAGTGGAACAGGTTGTCCAGGGAGGTTGTAGAGTTGCTCTCTCTGGAGGCATTAAAAAAACCCACCTGGCTATGTTCCTATGTCAACTGCTGCAGGTGACCCTACTTCGGCAGGGGCCTTGGGCCGGATGATCTCCAGAGGTCCCTTCCAACCATAACAATTCTGTTATTCTGTGATATGCTTTCTACTTCCCGGTCTAAGGGAATGAGTGGACTTGTGCAGGTGGCATAGGGCTCACTAGAGGCTTGGGTCTGGATTTCTGACAAGGTGGCAGTAAAAATTATTACGCTGCATTCAGGGTTTTGACTTTCAGAAGTCTGCAAGTCTGAAAGAAGCAGCTGGAGGTGATACATGCAGAATGACTCGCCAGAGGTTATATTTGCTGAGATTATTGCTGCAGGGAAGAAGTGAAGGAGCAAACAAGAATCTGAGCAAGTGGCAGTTATTTCCATTTGTTCATATCCTTGCTTTGGAGCACAGTGTGGTTTGGAGCATAGACCTGCAAGTAAATGAGGTAAGAGCTACAGAAAAACATTTCCTCTCTTTCAAACATAAAATAGCAATTATGTCCTGAATGGACAGTAAGAATAAAAAGTTTGCAAGCTCATGTCATGAAGGGAGTAAATGACAAAAAATTAGGGTTCTTAAATTTGTGAAATCCTGACTGTTTTTCTTATAGACTGTGGAGAAGGGTTCCAAGCAAAGATGAAAAGACTCAGCCATGGTGTTTACTGTGGCATGGACAGAAAGCAGCCTTCTAGTCTTTTTGTGTAGGAAACTATTTGGATTACGAAGTCCAGCTTAACTGGGCTCCTACCTGAAACCTCTGAGGCAGTCATGTATTACGGCGACCTTGTGTTAAAAACCTCATGCTCTTTTTTCTGGAAGTGATCCTAATGTTACTGGTATGGAGGAAAGATAAAGGAGCCCATGGCTCATCTCTCCCATCAAGGCTCAAGAAAATAATTATCATTTGAAGGCTGAGAGAGCCTAAATCAGGAAGGGTTAAAAGAGGCTAAATAAGGTTCTTTCCAAATAAAAGCCTGCCACATGTACTACCTCAGAGCAAGCCTTTTACAACAGTTTGACAAGAGGCTGTTCAGCTTTGCATTTGACCTGTGGGGTTTAATGCAACAGGAATGTGGAATGTGTTTACAAGGTAGCAGTTATTGCTGAAATACGTGAGTGCTGTTGCCCGGGGAAATTTCAGAGGATTGTGACTGTGCTGACAGTGGCTGTACCTTTTGGACAGACCGTGTGGATGCTGGGGAGGAAACTGGTCTCAAAGATTGCAATCTACAGAGGGAACACAGGGGATGATGCTCCCCTTCCCCACCATGTCCCACTGCCGTGCTGGGGCTTCAGCTGGATCTCACTCCATTCTTGCTGCTCCTTCGTGCTAGGATGACCCAGGAAGGCGAACTGGTCCTTGGGCTGGAGACATGGCTTCTTGTTATCCCTGCATCAGAGGGGACTCCAGGTCAGCACACGGCTGCAGCCGGTTCAGCAGAGCGGTCTGGGTTGAAATGAGGTACAGCTGGGGACTGAGGGCCCCTGATGGCACCCACCTTTCATGAGCAGGTCCTGGAAACCAGCCTGCTTATGTTCTGGCTAGTCACAGCTGTTACGCTGGTGTATCTCTGCCTGGAAGGGCTCAGGCTTCTCCTAGAAATACTTATTTAATTCTCTTTGCATTTCCTAATTTCTTTTTCTTTCTCTCTATTTTAAATATCTAATATTAAAACTATTCTGCATATGGTTCATGGATGATCTCAATAATTATTTCATCCTTCCAGCACAGGAATTCCCAAGCAAGCTGGTAAAGCCCAGCTTAGTCTCTTCATTTCATTCACTTTCCTTCTTACTTAAGTTTGCCTAATTTTCATTGCATTAATGGCAAAATATTTGGAAGTAGGCCTAAGATATAACTATATTCCGTGTTCAGTTGAACCCAACATTTAAAAAGATTGGTTGTTAACTTTCAAAGAAACCTAACAAAATGGTTGAAATAACTCTATTGACTACACCACACATTATGCACCTGTGAATATTGGGCCAAATTCAGATCTAGATGTTAGCAATTGACTTCCTTGTCTGGTTAACTTGGCCCACCAAGTCTCCTTCAGAACAGCAGATAAAGCTGAACAAGGATCTCATTCCGGGCACTGCTAAACACTTTCTGCATCTTAAACTCCCATTAACCTCTGCACTGTACAAGAACACCCTTACATTAGGCTAATTGATGGGGCAGCAGGTGTCAGTGAGCTGTTGCTCAGGGCTGGCTGTGCTTCCAGGGGAGAGTTGCTCTTTCTTTGCCACAGAAGAAGCGTGTGTGTATGTACACGTAGGTGAATAGACAATTTATTGTATTCTTGGCTCCAAAAAAGCAAGGAAGGATCAATGAAAGCTCTGTTATATTTCTGTGAATTTAAAGGCACTGAGACCTTATAACACTGTTGATATTTCTACTCATTCTGAATACCAAAAGACCCGGTGTAATTATTTTTGTGAAATAGCTTCAGGAATGTTCCCAGTGCTGAATTCAACAGTAATTGCAATTGCAACATGTAGAATCAAATGTAATTTTGTTCTAACTAAAGAAAGACATTTTATTTTATTTTCTATTGCTTTTCAAGGAGAGGCAGAGTGAATTTTTAATACTTCACTGACCCTTGACTCTGAGTGATGTTAGCCTACTATTGTAAAAAAATGTAATGTTCTTCAGAACATTACTAGCAAAATACTCTATGTGAACACTTGATGTTATTTAAGTTAAAAATACAGATTGTGCTTCTATCTGTAAAAATGGGTGGTACAAACCTAAAAGTCTGGTAGTGTATTGAGCTGTTTGTGTTCATAAATACAGCAGAGGATGTCTGGTAGGCAGCTAGCTGGGGGAGATCTTGTGTCTTTGTGTAAACAGCTATGCTTTTATTATCCCTGCATGCTGAGGATGAAGGAGAGCCAATGCAGCTTTTTTACTTTAACAGTTCTCTTAATAATAATGCTTTCCATGTTGGTAGAATAAATCTGGCACTGCTATTAAATCACAAAAAATAAAGGACCGAAAGCAAGAAGGAAAGGGTTACGGCATAGGATTAAGACTTTTCACATGAGTTTGCTTTATTCTTTATTCTGCCAATGCAGACTCCTCCTCCCATCCCCCTTCCTGTAATTCTTTTATATGGTTGTTTGCTTTGCTTTGGTTTTGGTTTGTTGGGGTTTTTTGTTTGTTTAAAGAAAGCATGCAAGTCAAGCTGAGGCTTTTCCCGTGAGCAACATATGACCTTTGTGACGGTGTATACCCTCAAGTTACTGGGCTCTATCAGGGAAGAATTCATTCAGTTCCCTTCATCCTTCTGGAACTCTTCTGGAGCATCTCTCTGCACTTTCCAGGACACCAGACTGGGCAGTCCTAGTTATGCCTTCTGACCTCTTACTTTTGTGTGTTCTGTAGCAATGCACTATTTTAAAAAATAAAAAGCTTGCTCCTCAAGAGCTGCTTGGGAGGAAAGTTTATTTTATGGAGGGTTTCTCACTTCCCTCAGAAATGCTGAGGAAAGGAAGGACTATTAATTCCTGGTGGAAAAAAAAAAAAGATAGAAAAGGAAGGTTTTCCCCTCTCCCTCCCATCCCTTGGAAGTGCACTGTGCTTGTAATAGAGAAAGGAATGTGCTGTTGGCAGGGGTATGGCAGAAGGGCTGATGAGGATCTGATGAGAATCTGCACAGCCTTTGGAATAACAGGGGCAGATGCACCAGAGAGTAGTTTGGGCTGGTTAGGCAAAGGAAAACACACACTGCCCAACAGCAGTGAAAGACTGAAAACAACTGAATGTCCAGAAAACACTGAAAGGCTTGGGAAGATTTTTCTGTTGTAGCCCATAAAGCCTCACATGCTCTTCATGGCAGGCCTTGCCCTGTTTGCACAAAGGCTCGGGCTCGAAGCCCATGCAGCGAACTCTATCCTATCTCCTCCCTCCAATCTTCCTTTTAGCAGGTATTTTATTACATGACATCCCTTGATATCTCTTCTCAGTGATCACAGGGACATCCACCCCCACCTTATGTTTACATTGTATGCAACAGGAATTTGAGTGATAGATGCAAGTACTGCAGAGGCAAGGACTGATGCAAAGGGGCAGTGGTGTGTCAGTAGTTCTATGTTGCTGGTCTGTGTGGCACAGCTTGGTATTCTTCCACCTCCACCCACACTGGGGTTGGAAGAATAGCAAACTCTGGCTCAAGCAACAGCATTGGAAGAGATATGTGCTGGTGCAACTGGCTTTTATTAGTTAGTTCCGAAAGAAAGGGCAAATCACTCACAGGTAGCTCTATTCATTTTGACAGTGGGTGGGAAGAGGATCAGAGGATTCCTAACCGGCAGTTTTAAAAGAAAAGGACATTGGCTTTGTGTTCAGGCTGGATGTTCTCACCTGGATGCTGGCCTAGGACCCGTGCAGCCATGGAGAGGATGCTGGCAGCAAAGACACGTGAGCCAGCCTTGCTGTGAGCATGAGGAGTGGCTCACAGGCTCTCACCACACCAGTGTGGTTGTGCAATATGCAAATTTTCTTTTAACGTAAGAGCATGCCATAAACATTGCATTAGCTGGAGAAAAATGTTAGCCACAAGCAAAGAAACAAAACCTTTCATTAGCCAGTAATGCAGATAAGAAAAGATGGGGAAGGTGTACCAGCTTCAGTGCAAGACATGAAAATGGATAGCAAACTATCAATTAGGCAGAGAACTGTTTGTGAAAATACCGCATTTTGATGATGTTCCCGTGGATGTCAGTCAGTGTAACAAGTAGGTGCTAACAGCATCTGCACTAAATTATTAAAACAAGCAAAGAACACGAAGTCATAGACTTTGCAAAGCAATACTTTTTGCTTACTGATTCACACCATTTGAACAAAATGGAAGGAGATGGTTGTCTGCCCAACTTTGAAAACAAAAGGTTAAGTTGTTTACATAAAGTGAAAGGATGTTTTTCTTCCTGGTTTGGCATGAAGTTTATTTTTGATATTTTATATAGACTTGGTGGTAGAAACCAGAGCAGTTTTCTCAGAAAATGTCCTTTCTGTGTAAGTTGTTTTTAATAATTCACACATGATGAGGATGCAGGTAGAATATGTACAGATACTGTTGAGATGCTGACATATGGTAGAAAGGCAATGTAACCCTTCAGTCCCAGTGCTGGGACTCTGGATAAACCTTCTAGGATGTCTGTGTGTATGTAAGCATGCACTCAGGTGCATTTGTTCACTTGATTTAAAAATTGGAGGCCGGATAAAAAATGAAAAGTGAAACTCCTTTGACCTAATGAGAGGTCTGAAGCAGGAAGATGTATGGCTTTGGAAATGAGGTTGCAGTTATTATGAAATTCTCCTATCCTTTTTATGAGCTTTTTGGATGTGTTCATGCAGACTAATCAGATTTCCAGAGACCTGCACCTCACTCACATGGACATTCCTAATACCTGGGCTCATGTGTACTGTGCTAGCTCAGGGGCAGCACTTCACTATGCTTCTTAGACCTCCTGTTGCAGGTGGTTTCTCTTAGAAACAAAAGCTCAAGATGATGGATGCCTTTTGGAAATGATTTTATAATTAGACATACTGTGAGAGATTTAGTTTTGGCTAGGCTCAGGCATCATCACTTGAGAGCACTGAAAGTTGTTTGAGAGTTTGAAAGGAGGGGACAGTGATCTCTGTTAGCAGGAGGAGGTCTGAGCAAAGACGTGTGTTGAACAGCAGGCTTTCTTGAGCTGTGTGAATACCTACCTGCTGCCCTACACTTCCTTCTGCCACACCCCATTGCGTAATGTTTTCAGCACAAGGTCTCCCCTGGCTGCAGGGGTAAAGCTTTGCTTGGGAGGCAGGTGATCACAACACGCTGTTGAGCCTGTGCTATGCCAAGGCATGGCACCCTAGGGCTGTGTCCAGGTGGTCCTCTTGTTAATGCACATGCTGGAGAGCTGGAACATCTCCAGGGTTCTGAAAGCATTGCTGATGTGCCTGGGATGGCAGAGGACCATGGCAGGCACCCTGGGCTTGCTCCCTCTGGAAACTTTGAGCTGTCCCGTTTCTGCAGTCCAAGCGACAGGAGAAGAGGCTGTGTGGCCTCTGGATGGTGCCTTCATTTCAGGTCTGAGTTCTCAGAGAGAGGGAGGATGAGAAAAACATGCCTCAGTCTTTGCCCCTGGCATTTGGGATGGTTTTGGGTTGGTTACTCTCTCAGCTAGAGGAACATCTCTGAGTATTTGGGTTTTCTTTATATCTCCAGAATCCTTGCTTTTTTTTCTTCTTTTTTTTTTCCTCCGAGTCTTCAAGGCTGTGTAATATCAGTAGGAATGCTAGTGTATATCACGATGTTCGGAGAAAAGGGGAGCTCTTCCTCTCATGTGAAATAGTTTCCCTCAATTCAGATTTTTTTAACTCCTCATGTTTCTTTGTCTACTAGAAAAGAGATACTCTTATACAAAAGAGAAAAGAAAGGTGTAAATTGCTGTTGTTTGGTTTTTGGATACACAATTTTGAGTGTACTGGCATTTGGAAGGGATAGGAAGAGGAATAAAAACCTGTTGTGCTGCTATATTCCATCTCTATTCTCTGCAGTGGCACAGTCTCAGGTGTATTTCTTGTGTCATAGCTTATCTAGAAAGGACCTAGGAAGGAAGAAAGAAAGTGAAAAAGTCTCTGCTGGGAAAAGTTCAATATAGCAAAAATACTGTTACAAACAGGTAATATTTAGCAATTTGTCATCAGACATTTTTGCCTTATAAAAGCTCATAATAAATTGATAAACCAAGTACCTCTAGTATTCCATAGTGAAAAGAACCACACATACAAAAAAGAAAGAGAAAAAAGGTGTGGCTGCTAGTGGTGTGGCGAATCTTGCCCTTGCTAACAAGGGAGAACTGATGCAGGTTGCTTCTCTAGGATGAAAATCCTTCTGAGTTTTCAGATCACATGATGATTTAATTAAGTGATGGACTTCAGCAAATCCTTGGGGAAACTGGAAATGAGAAAGCTCAGCAGCCGAGCCTCTAGATCCAAGCATAAGAGCACAATGAATGCCACCCATCCCAGTGGGTGCTGATTCAAACTGCTGGATTTTGTCAGTATTTCGTTGCACAGCTCTTAAACTTGTAGGCCATTGTAGATTTTAAACAAAGCTTTGAGGGTGAAAAAATTCAGCTCCAGAGCAAAAACTCCAATCTCTGTTTGCATCAGGGAAATGACAAGCAGTTACAGTCATTGCAAGGTTAAACTCTGGATGTTTTTGTTTCTCCTGCTAGGTATCATGTTTTAATCAAATCTTTTCTATGATGTATGTATTAATACCAGAGGGTTTGTTACAGATGTTGAGCAAAAGGCTTGAAAGGTACCATTAAAATACATTATACTGGTGGAAAAAGGGAAGATATAGTATGGTTTTCTGAGTTTATCTATTTGGGAAAGAAAATAGGATTATCTCCTGGTGGTGAAAACCAGTGTATCTCTGACAGTGCAAAGGAAGCACTTAAAAGGAAAGCCAGCTTCCTCCATGTTAATAAAAATATCATACTAAATTTTAAGATGGAAATGAATGTGATTGGCTACAGCTTGGTTTGGTGAGACACTAAGCCAGGTGATGCCTGGCTTGCAGATCATCACAAAGGGATCTCTGGCAGCCACGGGATGCTCAGCAAGGATCAGTGTCTCTTCACACTGTCTTGGGATATTGCTCCAGTGCAAACCATCACGTGGCAAAGCGCTCAAGTGAGCGGCTAAGCATCATCTTCAGTGTTTGCTCAAAACCAGGGGTTGCTAAAAATGAATCTATTGACTTTTGAGCATGTTTCTGAAAACCTGAACACCAGAACACTGCACAGAAGCATCTTGCAAGTTCTTCCTGTCCCCTCTGCTACCTGGTAATTCCTGCCCCCGTGCTGTTCTCAGGTTAAGGAAGCATGTGTCCATTCATCCCTTGATGCAAACAAATCTCCCCTTGGTAACAGCAGGCACAAAACTCTTCCTGCATTCTTGGTATGGGGTGGGTGGCTGCACCTTGCTGCCCTTGTCATAGTGTATGTTTGCACAACATAGTGACTGCTGCCAGGGCTGCTGTCGCTGCTACTCCATGTCACCCACCACTGGCCTGTGACAGTCACATCAAACCCTGGATGTGGGCTGGAAACTTGTCTGTTGAACTGAAAACCAAATCCTTCTAGTTGCATGATGAGTTGAGAGGCAGTTTTTATAAAAGCTTTACAGTCACCCCACTTCAAACCCAGTATTGCTTACCTGACCCAAATTTATAGCATTTATTTGCCTTAATTTAAAATAACCATTTCCTTGCTGAGGATAAGAGAGTCTCTGGGCTCCTGCACACGAGGTAGAAGCCACTGGTACTTGTGCCCAATGTCTCCTGCACCCAGGTGCCTCTGACCCGCACCTTGGGTTGCTTTCTGCCTCACTCCAGAGTTATCCTGCCTGGACAACCTTCCTCCCTGCACACAGCCCAGGTCTCTCGGGCAGCTCTCCCACAGCAAAGCTTTTCCCCCAGGTGACACTGAGCTGTCTAGGGAGGACTCTGGCAGCAGCGGTGGGACCTGGTGTTACGGAAATTACGCATGCCAGCGGCAGTACCTGGGTTCGACTGGGTTTCTGCTGAATCAATAAGCTGAAAGACAGATTCCTCTATAAAAGTGCTTTTTATTAATAGCATTACAGCCTGAGTTGGGCATCTCTCAAGAGGGTCTTTGAACAAAGAAATCCCTGGCTGACCTGCTAAAGCAGTACATGGACAAATCTTTGTGTGTTTTGCTGGCAAGGAACAAATCATTTATGTGTTGGACAAGTTTAGAACCTCCAGGTAATATAATATCTTCCTAATTTTCTTTTTGTCACTCTGACATGTGATCCTTAAAATAGTTGCAAATGTCAGAGGCAGCTGGGTCCACAAATACACTTGCTACTGTATTTTGTTATAATGAATAATAATAAAATATTATTAAGATTCTGGAGAGTCATTCCCCTGTACCTCAACAGAACCCATTACAATCTTTTCTATTGGATGTTACGCTGGTCTTTGTCTACATTCCTGTACTTCAGTTCCATTTACTCAGCTCCTCACAAGCTCTTGGCACACTTTGGCAGTTACCTCTGTCTGATTATTACAATCCCAACCAGGATCAATCTGAGGCCAGACAGCCCAACTTCCCCTTGCCAGCAGGGCCAACTCCACATGTTTTTTTCAATTGCTTTATCTTGCTCATGTGGGTGGCACAACTCCTTCAGCAACAGGCCAGCGTTGGCCCAGGATGGGTCATATCCAGAACAAATAATATAAAATAATATGCACACTGACCTGCATCCTTCCTTAACCTAGGAATTTTATTTCCCCTCATAATGAAATCCCCAGGATTCCAGGGGTGATGGAATACAAGTACCACATACACACACAATGGCCAAGCGCCTCCTTCCTCACAAGCCAGGGCTACAGCCCTGTCCCCTTGCAGGAGACACAGCAGTGAAGGGCTGCCTTCCTTTGGTCTTGGAAGCTTTTTTAGTAAGACACTAATTCTTGAATATGTTAGGAAACAGTGAAAACATGGTGGGCCTGAAGAATTGCTGCATGAGTACAGAAGGGAGTGAGTGTCTTACTTCAAGATGCATGACTAGCAAGGAGAGAGCCTGTTAAGGTTCAGTGCCCTTCTGTTTCCTCTAAGTCAGGAGATTTATGCTGCACCCCGGTCACATATTAGTGTCCCTCCACGTTTGGGGCATCCAGTGGAAACACTCTTTGTGACCTCAGATGTCACAAAATAAATCACACAAATCTTTGCATGCATTATGGCAGAGCTAACTTTTTTTAAAATTGGTTTTATTCTCTAGAAATTTGGCTGCCAAGGTTTGGGACAGGAACATAATTCTGGTTTGTCAGGAATATAATATACTGTCTGATTGAATTTTGCCAGGGGGAACATGTTCGTACTTGCCTGCATGTTTCAAACAAATATTGTCACTGTTTGGAGATTTATCCCCCAGTGGCTTTGCTATTGAGAACTAGTGAAGTATGGCATACAAACATTCAGATAAAAAAAAAAATGCCCTCACCTGAGTGCAGCTGGATGCAGCAGGGTGATGCCAGTGAGCCACAGATGAGGATGTGAGTTATGTCATCCATAATTTATACAGAGATTGTAGGATCCCACTTCTGGATGTGTGTAGTTTATGGATGCTACAGGGCATGCATGTAACAGCTGAAGCTTTAAAGGTATTGATTTACATTCCTGCCACTGGTACTGCAACGTGACAGCAGGTATCTGAGATACCCTGTTTAACAATTGGCTAGATATGCCACAGCCCACAATACATATTTATCTGTCACCTCCCAGTAGACATTTAATTTAAAGATAAAGGTATCCTAGAATCACAGAATTGTTTGTATTGGAATGGACCTTAAAGAACACCTAATTCCAACCTCTCTGCCATAGGCAGGGACGCCTTGCACTAGACCAGGTTGCTCAAAGCCCCATCCAGCCTGACCTTGAACACTTCCAGGGGTGGGGTATGCGTGGCTTCTCTGGACTACCTGTTCCAGTGCCTCACCACCCTCATCCGTGCTCTGTACTTAAGGCAGATGCCCTTTACCAAAAGTTGCTCACTCGTGTTTATGTTAATTCTGATTTGGTACCTGGTGGGTGGTGGCAGGGGGTGTTTTACCCCAAGGTGTGGGTCTGTCTGGTGCTGGAGCCCCGGAGCTGCCAGGCAGTAGAGGTGCCTTTGCTGTGGCTGTCCTGCAGCCATGTGCTGTGGCCCAGCTCAGGCGGCTGTGGATGGTTCAGGACGTGTTGTAGTTTAGATTTGAGTAATAAAGGTTTCATTTCCATTTCACTAGCTCGTTGAATTTACAAGCCTTGTTTCTTAAGTCTCCTGGTACTTCAGTGGGTCAAAACAGCCACAATGTACTCACCCTCCCATTCAGGTTGTGGCATGAGCATCTGTCACCATTACAGGCCAAAGAGTGACTTTACAGCATTTAACTCACTATCCAATCAATGGCATCTGTGACTTTATTCTCCCTTGACTATGAAACTATGGCTCTCCAGATGAAGGAAAGGGAGCACAGACTACTGCATGGGAAGTGCAGTTTAAATTACAGGTATACTATCTTCAGGCTTTGGACTTGTACAGTTTTGTAATTATTTTTTAATTCCGGAACCTTAATAAGCAAAGTAATATTTTGCTTCCGAAAAGTAAAGAAGAGACGAGAAAATAAGAAAATCTGTTGTTTTACTTTTACTTGTATTTCTCTGTTACTAATTCTCCCTAACTGTCACCTATTAAAAAAAAAGGGAATAGAAAGAATCATTATCTTTTCCCAAGTTTCTTTAGAAATAAGAAAAAACTACAATCTGTAGAATACTTCAAATCGGATATAAGTAAGGGAAAAATACATGGGGTTCTCTACTACTGTTACTTTTACACTTACTTAAATGCTGTAATTTTGTCATTTTGTCTCTGATCCTGAATGGGCTGAGAAAGGGAGAATCAAAGAAGCCCACCTCCCCTGATGCATGTTTTTAGAAGCATTCAAGAATTCACCAAACTCAGTCTTCAAACAGGAGAGGCTGGTTGACTAAACTGTCATGTACTATTGTCTTCTGAAAGTGCAAATAGTCTGTGGAATCTATTATACCTTAGCCTAATAAATACTATATGGGATGTTTTTATATTTTATGTATATTTTATGTACATTTATGTGTACACACACATATATTTAGACATGTATGGAGACATATATTATGTAAGAATAAACATAATATTCTATTCTACATTTTTATATTTTAGTAACTTGCCCATATGTGTACACGTATTTAGTGTAGTACTGTTATTTTGTTGATACGACTAACACTTTCTGTACCTTCTTTAGTAACTGCCACATGAGTTCCTCAAGGATAATGGACCCTAAGATGAGAGAAGGTGAAGGAGATGGAGAGGACAATTCAGGTAAAATTTCTCCCTTCCCTAGTGAATGAAAAGTGCTGTGACTTCTTGAGCTTCTATGCCTTTGCTCTATCATAGAAGTGAATTTGTTTAGAGAATGCATTCTGCCTTTCTCTTCACCTGTTTCCAAGAGCTATTACATGTTTTCAGCATTTTCAGAGGCTTGAAATAAGATTTTTGTAGCATCTTGTGACCTAGCTAACTTTTTTACCCTACAGGTTCCAAGAGTAAGTGAAATGCTGACAGGGATGCCTCGCAGTGCTGTCATACCAGCTTAAACGGGCCAGGCACAAGTTGTTGGAATTCTTGTGCAAAACACTGATTTAATTTTAAATAGTTTCCTTCACAGCTTGCAACTGATCCTAATTTAGGTCTTTCCTCACTGAGCAGACTAGAATTGCTTTCAAGGTTATTGCTTGATTCCTAGATGAATATTTTGTGATCTGTTGAATCTTGTTATTAGCATTCAAAATATTCTTGATGTATTATAAACCCAACATTTTAGAAGCATTAGCCTCCTAACACTGCGCATTCACCTATATATGCCTTTTCTACATTTAAAGTGGTTTTGGTAGCATTGCTCTTATCATCCCTGTTTAGCTTGCTGAACAAAGGCAGTAGGTTTCCAAGTAATAATTTCTTTTTCGTATCCCAGGCAGTTAGGACCAAATTTTTCCTTCACAGTTTAATTACCGCAAGAGGCAAGTAGAAACTCTATTAGGAATGATTCTACACCATTGGTTACTTCTTATGTCTCATAAACATTGCAACCCATTCTCCGAGATAACAGCTCATACTGGCAGTATAGTCTTGAAAGACATTAATGCAAGAGTGGATTGTGTCGCATTTTCCAGGAAAAAAATCCACTTATGCAAAAGATTATGAAGAAATGTTACTGTTCAAAAATTCTCGCATGCTGCTGGTTGAATCTTCTTTATGGTTCTTCACTTAGGAAAGAAAAAGTCAAAGTTCAAATCATTCAAAAAATTTTTTGGTAAAAAGAAAAGGAAAGAGACATCATCTTCCGTGAGCAGCAGTCTGAAGTTGTGCCAGTCAACAAGTGATGTCGCAGCCTCTCATGACATGCGCATTAGTTACGATTCTGAAGATGAACTTGAGTAAGTCTTTGGACTCTGTCTGATAAACATATACAAAATTGCTACAATGTTTGTAGATTAAAGACACTCCCAAATTGCCTCCTCCGCTTGTTCAGAATGCTTTATTTCCAAATAGTTGCTTTTCTCAGGAAAGTACAAGTAAAAATGGCTAATGCAAGGCAAATCAGAAGGGAATTGGATGCGGTGTAGCAAGAAATTATTAATGAAAAAACTTTCATTTAATCATAAATAAGCCTTGGGTTATAATTTCAAAAGAATGTAATTCCCATCTTCAAAAATTAATTAGATACTCAGTTTATATCCTACCAGGATATGATGCCTTATCCTCGTCTTAAAATTAAGAGAGCTGAACACAGTTAAGACGGGAAAAGGGTTTTACCTCGGTATTTATTTAAGGATCCTTAGGTGCACTGAAATGCACATGGAAATGCACCCCAAAATGCCCACCAAAGAAAATGCCGACCCACACTGTGATGTATATACAATTATAGGCCTTGCAAAAATTAGCATAGCTATCAAAGATTCCCCAATGAGGGACTTGGGTGAGACCCCTCATCCGAGGGACCTTCCCCCTGGACGGGCCTATCTTTGCTTACAGAATGTGTTCTGGAGAGGACCTTGGTGTCTGGGGTTCTTAGAATGTTTAGTCTCTAAACTTAATGGGATACTAGGTCTAAGGGGAGTTATCAAACTTAAAGAATTATAACTATGTAAGCTAAAAGCACTAAGAATATATAAAGCTATATAAAAGAGTGTATAAAAGGGGTATAAAAGGGGTATAAAAGAAAAGCAAAAAATCATTATGGCATCAGATGTATGCCCCTAAAATGTAACTGCTAAGGATTATTAGACAAATTTAGATGCCTAACCATTTATGCTAGGGTTTGAAAGCAAGGAAGGAGTAACGGGATGACTGCAACTGAAATCAGCGCGATCCAGAGGCTCTGAAGCCTTTTTTTCCTCTGTATACATGGGATTCATCTGACCAAAGGGAAAATGTCTGCATTTGAGTTAAAGAACCACAGATTAATAGAAGGGTTTGAGTTGGAAGGATCTTTAGAGATCATCTGGTTCCAACCTCTCTGCCATGGACAGGGATAGTTAGTTACCAGCTGCCTTTTATAATCAGAGAGAAGTCAGCATTGCTAACAAAGCTTGTATCATCCTGATGCATGAAATAGGCTCTGGAAGTGCCTGTATCTCCCCACTGAATGTAAACAGGAGCCTGGGATAACTGTGATTTTATGTCTGAAGTTCGACCAGATGAGTCCCATCCTGTGTATCCCTTTGCCTCTGAAAACCCTGTCTTCATCCAGACATTGCAGAAATGTTACTCACTACGAAAGGTAACCATGAGAAATCCAGTCTAAACATTCAGATATGTCTCTGGATGGAAAGGTAGACTGAAGAGCCCCTTGGCTAACTAAAAAGCACTTCTTTGCATTGGTGGATGTTGTGCCTCTCAGAACAAGCCTCCTGGTCCTCAAGCAAGAGGTGTTGCTGTACCCAGGAATGGGAAAGGAAACTATCCCAGCCATTTAACACGACATTATTCGATCTGGCCACCAGGCAGCGCCAAACAACCAAAAGAAATTATTAACAATTAATTTTTTTTTTTTTTTGCTTTGGCGGTTTGGTTTTTGTTTGGTTTTTTCTTTTAGCTTTCATGGCCTTGGTAGTAGTAACGTTAGTTAGTCCAGCTTGAAGCTCTAGGAGTTCTGGGCTGGCAGCACCAGGTGGTGTGTAGAGTTGTTGTTTGACAACTTATTTACAAGATGTGGATGGTGAGATTGTCTTTCCCCCATGTACGGCTCAACAAGGTAATGTCTGAGTGGGTGCCATCTCTGGCTGTTTTGGCCATATTCCTGTGCTGTAACTTGAAGGGTTGTTACGTTAGTGTTTCTTAATATTTATTTAGAATAGACAAAGACCAGGAAATTATTTGAAAGGAAGGAAACTTAATTTGAACACTCTTAATCTGAGGAGACATGTAGAGTACCTCCATTACGTGTCTGGGAGGGATGCACCTGCTAGAAAGAGGAAATGAGGATGGAATGTTGGGATAAATGTGCCCATGCAACGACACTGCCAGGGTGGCTGCCGCCCTTGTCAAATGTTGGTGTGTTGGGCACCACTGCAGCCCTGACTGGCACCTACTCCACAGATTGCTATAGAACTGTCTGACCTTGGGTGCATTGCAGAGATCACATTTGCACTTAGATAAATTGTTCTTCTAATGTTGCTAATGCGTTAAGCAGAAGTAGCAGGCTTTCCTTCCTTCTGCAGCAAGGATGTAGATCAACTCCTTCCTGCAATTGTTTTATCAAACATATTTATAGCAGTCGTTATGAGGAAAATGTTACTATCTGCCATGTTTGTTTATGTTTGTCCTCTATGTCCCTATGACAGTATCTAGGATCCAGAAATTGTTCTTTTTTCTTTTCTGCTCAATTAACTTGATAGTTACATGGACCCGAACAACTCTGTATTCTGTACTCATTTGCCATTTCATAGCTCGTTGGTATAAAAAA
Organism: Oriolus oriolus; assembly: GCA_013400235.1. Classification (NCBI taxonomy): domain Eukaryota; kingdom Metazoa; phylum Chordata; class Aves; order Passeriformes; family Corvidae; genus Oriolus; species Oriolus oriolus. The sequence goes on along the minus strand of VXBT01005721.1, from coordinate 1,047,321 downwards.
TTTGAAAAGGTACTCTTACAAAAAATGCTGTGTGCACACATTTCTTGTCCCTGCTCAGTCGGGGTACGAGCTAAGCTGAGGAAAATGAGCACAAGAAACCTCCTGTAAGCTAGCTGTCTGTCTGTGGGCCTCCTCTACCATTCCCATAAGGAAATAAAGTGCTCATATCCCACATGCACCATTTGCAAAAGAAGTCGCATAACACATGCATCAGAAGTAGGAAACAGAATACGAGAGAAACTGTCCACAAAGCATCTCCCACTTCCTCTAACTAGCTCACAAGGATTGCCCATGAAAAAATGTCTCACAGGCTCATGAGAGAAAATCCGAGGGATTTTGATACAGAGCACTGCACCTTTTAAGGATTTATGCAAATGATTCTATGTGAGGACTACATTGCCTGGAATATTTTTGCTAATGATTTATATGGCAGAGATATATTAAATGCTGTACCACATTTAGATAGTAAAAGGTACTTATTCTTCCTGTGGTAATGGTCACTCATTTGCAAGACATGGTCTTACATTAGCAAGAAGTGTCAGTGCAGGCTCGTTTATGTGAACTCTCTTCATTTTGCACCTGGACTTGCCTGTGGCACTGTGACACCACTCAGCTGCTGGCTTCCACCCAAGGGGCAGTAGCTTTTTCCGTAAGATATAACCCATCTTCTGGGGTTAAACTGTCTTTAACCTTGGTTCAGTTTGTTCACATGACAGATAACAGCATTTACAACTTTTTTTCCGGTTTTTAAAGGTGTTACTTAGATTAGCCTGAATGACTGTATTGTATTCATGGAGGAGTCTGGAATCTTGTTTGTGATGTATGCTGTGCATACCTGTCTCCCGTTCCACATTCAATAGACCACTTGAGTTAAGAGAAATGGCAAAAAAGTTTGATTGTTTTCACTCATTTGTTGTATTATTCTAGGACACATAAAGGCATTATGGGAAGCAGAGCTTTGTCACATGATAGCATTTTCATCCTTGAGACTGGGCAAGAGCCTGCAAGGCCAGTAAGAGTGTTTTCTCAAGAAAACATTTCTGATCGGATTAGAGCTTTACAGGTAATTTACACAACATAATTTTTTTTTCAAATGCAAGAGGTGGAATGTCTTTCCAGGCTTGAATATTTTTATATTATTTGTGGTTGAACATTAGATTAGTAAGTAATATCTGTCTGCAGCTTACATCAAATGTTGCATTTGTTAACTGGACAGCAGTATCCTGTCTTGGTTCTATGTAAATGATAACTGGAAAATGGGTAGTTTATTTGGCTCCCTAAGAGAATGTATAAAGTCAGATGTCCTGTGCCCTGGATCATTCAATTGTGAAGTTAAAATAATGGTAACTCATTGACCTCAGCTAAAAATTTGTTCTGGGGAAACCTCCATCACTATCATAAGCTAATGTATTTTATGCCATGCTGAAGATGAAACTCCAGCCTACCATGAAATTGGGACCTCCGCCTCCATTTGGACTTCATGCAAAGCGATCAGAGGATGCTGGGACCAGTTCTGAAGATGATGGATTACCCAGGAGCCCTCCAGAAATGTCTTTGCTTCATGAAAGCCTAAACTCAGGCATGAGAACAAGAGTGAGTAGTTCCAGTGTTGACAAAAATGAGTGTTAAATGACTTCTTTTACCTATATGTGGAAGGTAGAATAAAATATTTGGTTTTATGTATCACTATTTTACCTCACCTTACTCTAATTGGGAAAACACTCTCTCTTCTGTGTCCTGTGAAAATATAAATATCACACCAGAAAATGCAGAACTAGGAAGAAGAGTACATGTTTGTGTGCATGCATGGCAATGCTGTGTTTTTTATAGAGACCACGAAGAGCTGCCAGGCATAAAAAAATAAGGCTGAAAAATCTGTATTCCTTCTTGAGTGTGTTGATAAGAGAGCTCTCTAATGTTCTTCTAGGTTGTCATTGTAAAAAGAAACATAAAATAATCTGAAATTTTTTTTATGATAGCTTTATTAGACATTATTTCATTCTTTATCTGTATGTCTTACACTTCATGTTTGCAGTGTCCTTGCTAATCCTTAAGACTATAGAGAAAAACAACTTACATTGTCAGCACCTTTGTGCACTTTGTGTAGATGGTTTCTGAGATTATATCCACCTTGTTTGTCATCTTTTACTGAATCTCTTCCTCATTCCATCCCACAGTTCTATGACTCTCACAAGCACCTTAGCTCTTTGAGTTTAGCTGGAACAGGCAGTGAAGAAGAAGAACAGGTAACTTCTGCCAAATGTATTAAGGGACAAGCAATTATCCATAATAGTTTTTAAAAGAAATATTAAAATTATTGTTTTGTTGCCTGTCTGCTGCAAAAAACAGCTTTGTATTCATGTAATTGCCTGCCTGTCTGTTTGCTGTTTTAAATCCTGCCTGTCTAACATAAAAACTATGATTATTTATTGACATAATTCTGATGCAAAGTAATCTCCCATTGATAATAATTAAGGTCTCTAGGAAAGCTCATATCCTTTAGCAAACTTTATAGACATTATTTAATCTCCAAGCACAACCAACCAGATTTAGACACTGAAGCAGTGTCTGTTTTTTGAAAGAAATTGCAGTAAAGTCTGCTTGACTTACATGCATAGGATAAGGAAGAAAGCTTATTGAAGAGATGGGAACAAGCTCTCGGTCCTCTGAAATCTGCCCAGACCCTGCTTTAAGTACAAAGTTACCTCACACTGACACAGAAAGTGTTTGCCTGATGATAGTGGCTGACATAGCTGCTTAGGAGTCTGAGTTCAGCCTTCAGTCGGATTCTGGCTGTGAATTTTGCTGAAGTGTTGTTTTCCAGGGCTCAAGTATAGGCGCATGGATGGCTTTCTTCAATCAGCAGCCAGCCGTTCTGGCTGATTAAAGGGCTGTTTTGAAAAGCTCTGAAGAGTCCCTTTTAGTTGTCCGCAGCTGGAGTCGTGGTGGAAACAACACAGGGGGTAGAAGGAAGAGCATTTTCTAGAAACAGGAGGAGGGGTGGAGGGAAATTGCAGAAATGAAATAGAGAAACTAGTCCTGAGCTGACCATTTCTTGGTAATTATGCAAAATGTATTTCAGGACCAGCTGCAGCAGGGCTCAGCAAAGATTTCTGGCCTTACACTTCTTAGATTCCACATGAAGATGTCTGAAAAAACTGCTTCTATGCAGTGCAATATTAATATTTTTAAAATAAAAACAACAGAACACATAAAGAAAGTATTTCTCGAAAGCTGTTATGGGCTCACTGTAATTGTGTCCAGCCCAGATGCATGTTTGCTAAAAGAGGATTTATGTCTCCCTGTTGTTCCATTAACATTACTTTCTGACTCACTTGCTGACTCCTGAGTCGTGGCAGTGACTCCACAGTTGCTTAGCTTTTTCCACATGCCCTATCATTTAGCTCAGAGTTCTCTTCATCCCATGCCAGTTTGAGAGTGCAGCCAGAATGCAGCTCCATTTGAAGGTTTTCTTCCCAAACCACAGGATCTACTACCTGGCATTTCAGAGGAATTAGCCCTGTTTCCAGAAGTTGGAGGAGACTGGTTCACAGGGCTAAGGAATTTTGCACAACACAGTCCTGACGTTTTGGGCAGCAGTGACAACTTGCTCTGTCTTGGCAGCCTTTTGGGATTGAAGAAAGGAATCACAACTCTCCTGTCTGGGCTTTGGGGATGGGGTTTCCTCATGGCCCCCCACCTTCTGCCACCCAGCATGACCAGCTGAAGGATCACTGAGCCATGTGCACATGAGATTTGGAAAAGGGTCTGCCAGCTCTTTCCTTCTCCAGTAGGCTTTGTCAAAGCCAGACTTCATGGGACAAACAACTTCTGCAGCCGGCTCAGAGCTGGCATTCACTAAGGCTGCTGAAATTTAAGTAAGAAACCAGATTTTGGGTTTTCCAGTGTAGTGGCCAACACTGAGCAGTGCCAACGAGAAGACATGCAAAGTTTTCGAGGAAAAGCAGGAGCCAGAAGAAAGGCAGGCAAATAATGATGTGCCTTGAAAGAGAACATGTGCTGTGTCTTTATCATGGAGCTGAAATGTCAATGTATTCACTGTTAGGTACTAATGTATAATGCAGCCACCTATCGTTTGTTGTACATTAGTCATGTTTGACTACTAGACTGCAGATATTGTAGAGTTAAAATTAATGAGAGCATCCATTATTCAGCATGTCTGAGCTACCTTCTTTTTCTGAAGTAGAAAGTATGATTAGAAGGTGTGGATCCAGCCTCTGCTAAAATGAATGAGACTTTTCCCCTGGCCATGGGGCAAGCTGTAGCAGGCCCTCTCTACACTACAGAGTATCTTTAGGCTGCAGTGCAAATTGCAGAATTCTACTTGCAGAAAATGCCGATGCTTTTTCCCTCCCAAAATAAAATGAACACCAACCTGCCTTCCCCTTCTCCAATTCAACCTCCTTAGTGAAGTACCAGTTCCAGAAAAAAAAGAAAGAAGAAGAAAGAAGAATGCCCACAGAAGAAAGCATGACGAAGGAGGAAATCTCCTTCCATGAAATGAACCGGAATTTCAAGCCTACAAAGGGAGTGCTGTCATGAGTTGTCAGAGGTCATATTAATGCTGTGACAGATAGTTTGGAAATACCATTTTGCCTATTTGCAAAACTGAATCTGAGAGAAAGGAGGAACCCTTTTTAGAGTAATTTTTAATAAATTTTCCAGTGTCCTTTTTGCATCATCCCTGGAACCAGGGTAGTTTTTGGTGAAGTTCACAGGCAAGCTGAATTCCAGCTTCATGAAAGTGCGACACCCCTTGCAGCATTCAGGAGCTGTTTCTGAATGGGTTGTTGGCCTCTAGTAGGAATTATCCATCACTTCCTTCCCCAGAACTGTCTAGTAATGAAACTTTACATTCCCAGTAAATGCAGATATAAATACATGAGGTGAAAACACAAGCTGACTTAAGTGTCAGTGCCACTAATTCTTAATTCTTTTGTCTTTCGGAAGGTATTGTAGAGTTGGAAGGGACCTGTTGACATATAGGAAGCTAAAGATGCTCAGCACAAAACAACTGTGGGTAGGAGCCTAGACAAAGATGCTGGAGGACAGACCCAGAAAGGAAAATGGCCCTTTAGGTTCTGTAACTGAGTACTCCTCATAAATCTGTCTTCTAAAATATGCTGGCCATGTATTTGTGTGCTTTAGATCTTCCAGTAAGATGGGATTTGCTCCTTCCCACTCCCACTGGACAGTATGTCGTAATATTCAAGCAGCTAAAAATGCAGAATTGCTAACACCAGTACATCACAGGCAACATTAGGAAATGCAATATATTTTAAAGAAATGTCAAAAAGAAAAACAGGAAAACTTAAAATGGTAATAAACATGGCTACTTATTTGTAGAATTGTTATTTTTGTGTCTTTGCTTCTTTGTTTGACTCTCCATTTGGGGATTTTTTTTTTTTTTTTTCAGATTACATTGGGTTCTTCTTCTAGATCTCGCTCTACAGATGGTCAGCTGTTCACTAGGCATGGAAGTACCAACACTGGATCTCCCCGGACATCTGACAGTACCATCTCCCCTACAGCAAATTTTGACACTCCACCTGAGCTTTCTGCTTTCTTGGATAATTCTGCTGCAAAACATAAGCTTTTAATAAAACCCCGGAACCAGAGATCCAGTAGAATGAGAAAATTTTCTCAGGTACATATGAAAATAAACAGTGTCACTTTTGACACAAACCCTGAAAGTTTTTACCGGACTTTGTACTTCAAACTCAGATATGATAAAGTCAGTTTGCAGCATGGATATTTCATTGGGTTTTAATAGCTGTTATCTGATGAGTATCTGAACTAGACACTAGGAACACATTAAACATTATGAGTTTACCTGTTAGCTCTTGATGCAGTGGTGTATATAACAATATCTTCTTAAATTCACTGTGCAACACAATTTGGTATTCTGTTTGTGATGCAGAAGTTGGACTGACTGCTTCATTTCTTACTAAAAATATTTTTTTTAAGTGTTGTGATCAGCTTGTATACTTTTCCTAGTCGGGAATATCCTGTAAAATCTTGAGTCTTTGGGAGACTACTCCCAAAGTAGGAGGAGTAATTTTGACTTGCAAAATATAATTTGTCTAATATTTTCAAAAAGTACAGAAAGAGTTTTGACCTATTAATTAGAGCCAAATTCTGTACATTAGGACTGTTCTAAATTCAGACCTCTCCCCACCCCAAAACTTGTAAATCGTTTACATACCCTATAGTGATTTTAAATAAGTCTTAACAGAAACCCCCCCCCACAATAAAAATGAAAGTGTATACTATTTTAAAAAGGCTATTAAAAAGTGTACAGTATTAAAAAAAAATCGTTTTTTGGTAAACCATCCTTTTAAACACCATTTATCTGATTCTTTGTCATATTTTGTGAAGGGCATACCTTAGTTTTTCTTCTTTCTTTCTTTCTTTCTTTCCTTCCTTTCTTTTAGCACTAAAGTTTTCAGCTTTTACTACAGTGTTTATACTTTATTGTTCATGGGTTTTTTCAATGTTTTAAATACAGCAAGACCATTAATTTGGCTTGCTTATTACCAGAAATATTATTCCCTCTGTCTCAAAATATTACTCAGCTGACATTCTGTATTTCTCCAAATCTGTGAGTGACCTTTCAGCTCATTAGAGCACAGTTGTGAGCAGCACAATGATGAGGCCAGTTATTTAGAAAAACATGTAAAGCAATAATTCACCGATCAATCCTCCTCTTCCATTCTAACATGGTTACTGAAATACGATTGCTTTGTCCAGACTGCCTATAAACTGCCAGCTGACTGAGTCCTTCTGGATTCCCATGGAGAGTGTTCATGTATTTTTATAATACGATTTTTAATATTTTCTTGCCCAATTCTGCCTGTGCACCTTGCTTCTGGCTAACTGATATCTTGTGATTTTATGTTCTTGTGTATATGGATTGTGAATGCAGGTGGCATTGCAACTGATTTTATTGCAATTGCATTTGCAAAACAGGAAGTTGTAAGCACCCTAAAATATCTTCAAAGTGCAGTTTTTGTGTTCTTAGATTTAGGGCCTACATCCAAAGTATATATTTACTCAACAAACTACGGTGGAACAGTGAGCTAATACAGGCACCAATGAAAAGGCATATTCAGCAACTCAGTACTGTGCTTTCAAATAATCCTGTGTATTTAGCCAGTCCTCACATCAAGTTTAATCACAAGACCTCACAGATAACTACATATGAATTTGTAAACTTTTTAACAACATATGAATTTATAAACTTTTCTCAAATAATTTAACTCTTGAAAGAAAAAGAAGATTTTTACACGAAGGAGGCAAGGCTGTAATGCTGTATGACAGTGGGATTAGGCACAAGACTGCCATATGGGTCACATACTCAACTGGAATTGGGTGTCATAACTGGATGGAATTATTAGGCTTTTGCTCTTCCTTCTATGTACCCTTTCCTCTTCAGAGTCATGCTTTAGGAAGAATGGGTTGTTTTATTTTTAATGCTAGTATGGAGTAGCAAAATACAAAGGGATAGATTTTTCTGTTTCAAGTGGGTTTTTTTGCCTAAGAGCAGCACAACATAGGCAGTATGCTCTGGAGAACCATTTGCCAAGGACAGTCCAATGGCCATTGTTCTGATGGACTTCCCATCTACAAAGGCATGAAAGCACTAGCTGTGCAGAAGGAAACATCACTCATTGTCTTTATATTGATTAAATGCATTATTCCAGGATCTGCTTAATTTAAAAAGTGTCCAGTCTGTAGATTCAGAATACTACAAGCTCAGCATTGGAGGCAAGTATTGCCTTTCTCTCTAAGATCTCAGTTGTAAATGTAATGATGAATAAGAAAAAAAGTGAAGCTGTACATGGTGACGGGGCTTTCTGAATTTCTTTTTTACAGAGGACCCAGTCTGAATCTCTGACTGATTTGAGCTGTACCCCAGAGGAAGAAGAAGAGGATGATGCTGTGTTCAAACCCAGCAATCAAGAACCGCCATGCAGCACAGCTGCAACGCAGAGTGTGGCTTCCTGGCCAAAGCCCAGAATGCCTGAGGACCTCCCCCCTGCTTTGAGACCAGTGATGACTCAGCCTGCTTCCGAGCCGGCTGCTGTACAGGAAACCCTGCTACCAGAGAATAAGCCGGAGGACTGCCAACCAACACTGGAAGTGACATGTGAGGAGTCTGAGTCCTCACTGCTGACAGAAGACAAAGACTCTGAAACTTCTTCCTACCCCAGTTCAGACAGAGAAGTACAAAACCAAGAAGATTCCTCAGAAACACTGGCTCTGTTGTCTGGGAATGTGTCAATCAATATTTTAAATCAAGAAAATAAGGAGCTTCCTACTGTGTTTCCATTAAATAATTTACCATCTGAAGAAAATATTTCAATTAGTAAGAATAGTATTGTTTGCTTGGGAAGGTCAGAAAAAAATAAACAGAAGGATGATCAGGTACCTGTGGAAATGCCCTGTAATAAAGGGGCAAAGAAAGAGTTTACTCTATTGTCAGAGTCCAACAAGGAGGTTTTCATGGATTCTTCACAGCCCACAGACTCATTCCATGTTTCACATCCTGATTCCTCAGTGCAGATGGGATCATCTACTTTCTGCTCTGTAGAGAAAATAAAGACTGCAGAGGAGGCAGCTGCTTCTGGTAAGGAGAACAGTCAGTCTCTGGTCCACAAGGAGGAACAGCTGGGGAAGAAAGCTGAAAAAGCAGTCAATGAACTCAATGCCTTCAAAAAGTTTTCTGTTTCCTCTGCACGGGAGAGACCAAGCACCAGAAGCCTGCATTTCCCAGAAAGAGCAGAGTTGGAAAGCTCATTAAATACTGGATTTTTCCTGTCCAAAACAAAGGTCTCCTCAAGAAATGAGAAGTGGCAAGAAGATTTCCAGAAGGGATCAGATCTAGATGAGGAAAAAAGTAGCAACAAAAAGCAGACTTTGCTGCCAGAGTCCTACTCTGAGAACACAGGCCGACCTACAGAAATTTTGGCAGGTTATGTTTCTCCGGCTGTTGATGCAGTATCAGTGCCAAGCAATTCTTCAGTGGTATCTCAGAATCAGCCAAGTTGTAAAGATAAAAGTCCTTTTCAAGTGAAACTTAGATCCACCTCACTGTCCTTGAAATATGGAGACAACTCACCACCAGAATCAAAAGGGATTAAAAGATACAGTGCAGAATTTAATTTAGAAAATGAGGGATTGACTTCCTTTCTAAGAGGTGATAAGGCAGAGATCAGAAAAACAGCCAGCACAAATATTGGTGATTCTGTAAATGAAAAGATCAAACCCAAAGCAAAATCATCTGAACAGCTTAGTAGCAAACCTCCATTGCCTAAAAAGCCAGCGTTGCAAAACATAACCATTCCAAACACTACTGCAAGCAAGGAGAAGCAGGACAAAACTGTTCACTCTCCTGAATCCAGAAATGAAGACAGAGACTTGGAGAAACAGTCAACTGCTTGTAAAGTGCCTGGTAAGACTCCCAAAACTTTATAAAGTCACCTTTACTTGAAAGGGTGACCTTACTTGTGAGAGAGCATGAGGCAGCACTGTTGTATCTGTCTGGTGAACATGAGCTGATGGCTCTGCCTTCGGTGGTGTTGCTCCCTTATTTCCCCTTGCTGAAAAGAGTATCAAAATGACAGCAGGGAAGAAACAGCAGACAGAATAAGATATTTTTACCTCTGATTTTTGAATTTCAGGGTATTGTTTAAAGGATGTTCAAAGTGACACTCGAAAAATAAAGTACACTAGCAAATATTGGAAAACAGAAATATCAAGCCAGTAAGTGTCCCCATTTAGAGCTGCTGCATGGCAATTCAAGATTCAAGAGCACATATTAAGTGTAGTGCCCCATGTGGGACGAGTGACTCAGACCTCTAGACCTTCTTTTTCACCATAGCATTAAGGCAGAAATGCAACCACTGCCTGCCATGGTAAACACACCATTTATTTATTGCCTCCTGTGAGCTTTTCTTATTCATTTATCCATCTTTATCATTACTCATTCCTTGTTTAAAACAAAAATTAACAACCCTGAAGCTTCCTGGAGTTTAAAGCCAGGAGAGACCACAAGATCATGTCTACTGCAGATTGTTGTATTTCACCCTGTTGTCTGTCTTATATAACTGGGTTAAAGTTAAAAAAATAATCAGACATCTGGAGACTAATATACTGTGGGCTACAGGCAGAGAACAGAAAAGGCTGGAAGTGGCACCACTGTCTGAGGTCTTTGCAATGACAGTAAACAAGTTAGGTGAAGCACACTCAAGCAGTTCTAGCAGGAGACCTCTGCACTTCAGAGAGGGGAAAGAGAATCTTTGGGTCTTCTGATATGTGGAAGAAAAGTCTTCCCTGTCCTGGACCTGTCTGGGTATGGGTTTCATGATAAGAATGTGAGATGATGCTGGCCAAGCAAATGATAAGGTTTCTCTGTGCCATTGCAGAGTTTCCCCCCCGTCAGGTTGCTCTTCTCTGACTGGTGTCAGTCTCTGAGCTTTGGAGTGGGGAAGCACCAAGACAGAAGAAGATCTCAGGGCACAGGAGGCCACGTGTCCTCTAGGGTGACAAAAGTCTCTTCCTGGCCTCAGAGGCAACTTGCTGATGCCCTGAGTGACATCTGATTTCTGTAGTCCTCTGCTGCAGCATCACAGACATTTTTGCAGGACTTTGGCCATGTTCACAGTTTCCTGCTTTCCCTGCTGTCATAAAGGAGGGGATTCGTTAAGATCCACAGCTGGATGAGGTCCCCACAGCCATCCAGCCAGAGCCTCCCCACACCCTGCAGGCAAGGCAGGTGATATAAATAGATATATAAATATATATGTGTATATAATCCAAACACTCCCTTTCAAGGCATTTTCCTTTCTGTGCTGTCCTGAGTAGTTGATTATTTGTAGTGATGCCTACATCTCTGATGGACTGAGATTTTGGGGAGGGGTCATAGTGGGACAAGAGAGGAGAAGACCCAGCATAGTAGGGTTAAGAAGCCCTGCTTTGTTCCCCTCCACCCGAGAGTATTACACCAAATCTGTCTGGCCTGTCTGAGGTTGTTTACAATGATGGTTCAGACTGGTTTGTGATGGCAATTAGTTTTCTTGCTTATCTACTGCACCACTTATTGTATCAACTCAAGCAAATAGTTTTGCTAAAAGTTTTGCTGTGACAGCTTCCATGTATTTCCAGCTTTGGTTTGCTTGGTAATGGGTTTTGATATGAGGGCATTCCAGGACTCAGAAAGAGTTTTCTAAATAAAAAGCAGTCTTCTCCAAGCTGAGCTGACCCACTGCAGACCTTTCTTTTTAGACACCTGACCAAGCACCTCCTTGTGCTACATTGCCACATCAGCCTGACCTGGCCACCTGAAGTCATGGGTGAATGAGATGTGCCCACCTCCTCTGAGTGCCCTGGCACCACACCAGCTTTATTGGGAAAAATTGCACAGTGACCCCAAAAGTGATGCCCCTCTGTGAGGCATAGGAGAGGCATGGGATGCAGTGAGAACTTAGCAGGGCAATAGCCATGCCCAAACATCATCTTAAGCTCTTTGAAAAGTTTCTCTCAGCTCGGTGATTCAGGACTATGTCTTTGCAATTGCAAACAGGAGAAATCTGATGAATGCAATCAACACAGCCCTTCATGGATCATGTGTCTTATCAGGCATCTCTGGCCTCCTGATCTGCCTGGACACCCACTTTTTTTTTTCCTACACTCATCCAGCCCTCTCCTAGCCCTTGAGTTCATCAGCCCTTTCAAAGAGCTGCAGTCACCATCAGGAGACACTATGCTGCCAGGGAGTTTCTTCCCACTGCATGTTAGGAAATCCCCATGCTGAGCAAGAAGACAAGCTGTGAAATGGTGATAAAAGGGGATGCAGTTCCCTTCTCATGTACACTCATTTCAAAAAAAGTCCGTTTGCTGCATCATGAGATCAGCAGGAGCAATGTGGTTCATTCAGTTCACACTAGCTTTTCAGCACTCTTGGTACCAAAGGAACAGGAGAGCTGATGGGATGCTGGCTTACCACACCAGGTGAAAGCAGCACTCCTGCTCTCTAGAGCTTTCTGAGGAACTAGCGAGGGATTGCTTTACCTCTGTCAGGCTGCAAGGAGGCTCTTTAATGTCTGTGTGAAATTAGTCACCCCAGGAGGAGTAATTTTTAAGTTTCTGCAGCTAAAGGCACAAGTCCTTGCAAGATTTAAAAGGTTAAGCTGTGTTGTTTGGAATTGATACACTTTGCTATAAATCCTGTAAAGGGCACAAACAATTACCATATGTTAACAGGTTATTACAAGAGCAAAACCATAAGCAATTCTTGTGTGAATCTGCATATTAGTATAAACAAAAATCAGCAACTGAGGAGTTGTAGTGGGGAGACATCCTCTAAAAAGAGAAAAAGACCTCAGGGAAGAACATGGAGGTAATGGTAAATGAAATTGGTGTGTATTGTCTGGCAAATACAGGCTCTGAAATGACAAGAAAAATATTTCTCTCTACATCAAAAAGACATTGCTTTAATGCTGTCCTGGCTACAGCTGAAAAACAAGCTGTCTTTTTTTTCTTTTTTTTTTCCAAAAGAAGTTGCTTTCTCAGTTGTGTCAGGCTATTTTGCAACATGGCTGTTTTCCAGCAGTGAAATAGACTTTGATGCAAACAGCAGTTTCTTGTGTAAAAAAGACTCTTCTGGCATTTGTGGTATAGATCCAATCAAAAGTCAAATATCTCACAGAGCAGCTTAAGAAATGTCAGGAATACTTAACCAAATCTTTTAGAACAGCTTTGTCTGAAATTAAGGAATTGGGTGTGTATACTGACATGAATGCATGTAGTGCTTTAATAAACAAAGGGAAATATGTAGGCCGGGATATTCTAAATACTATATGCATTTGTAAAGTTCTTAAAATAACCGGAGTTTTATAAATGAGCAACGATACAACAGTGTGGAATTAAATATGCATGCATAATTAGTGCTATAAAACAATGACACTTACATGCAGAGGGTGTTATCTCACTGTGTAAAGTTGTTTGGATTAGTTTTGAGTATGTTTGCTTTTAAAACACTCAGGGAATCCACAAGCTAGCTTTGCTTGCTGTTAGTGGTTTGACTTTCAAAAGACTCTAAACTCTGGCTCTGACCTTTCGCCTGCACAGATGTACAGCAGGAGTAACCACTCTTTGCAGTCCTTGCAGGCATAAGATGTTCTTTTCCAGGTATGAGACTTATATGTCATAAAGAACCTCTGCTACAGTGTGTGCACAGAGGCTTTTAGATCTAAAGAGAACAGGTCTCAGATTTAAAGAAATCTGAGGCCATCTCTAAAAAAGACAAAGTTAATCCCTAAATCTCAGGGTGGTGGTTAAATATGTCTTTGCTGTGTTTATCCATAAAGGCAGCACACAGAGAAAAGTACATTTGAATACATGAAGTATATCTGTCTGTCAATGGACGGAAATAGATATGTATTTTTCTTTCACTTTCTCTGTGTGTGTATAAACCCATTCACAATAACAAGTCAATCATAGCTCCTTTTGTACGTAAAATTAATGTTTTATCTTCATCTTATTGTTCATACATCCAGTCTGACACACATTACAGGATAATGTCCAAATATCAGTGAGAAGTGTACGCATTTATTTCCACAATATTTAGGCAGAAGAAATTTCATCTATGAGATCATAGCTTTAGTCGGAGGAAAAAAAGAAGTTTTAGTAAAAAAATGTTTTAGTAGGATACTAAGGGAAACAGATACCTGCATTAAATGGGGTTGCAACAGGGGAATTTCCCCCCTCTAGAGGACCACTAAGGCAGCCAGCCCTGCTGCTGTCAGACCCTATGGAGGAGATCTTGGGGGATTCTGATCTGCAGGAGGGAATTGAGAAGGTGGCTGTGGTTCACTTGGCTTCAGGGCCTATCCGCAGTGATTGGTCTGGAAGCTGTGGAAGTGGTGAAGGGTGCAAACAGAACAGCTGATCTTGTGACTGTCCCGTGTGTGTTTGGTGGCTGTGGGGAAGACATGAAAGGAAGGCTTCAGCAGCCTCTGGGTGTGGTTTCAAGTGGCAGCAAAAGACCTCAGCAGCTTACATTAATTGCTGGTTTTCATACCTGGTGACACTATGCACAGACTGGCTTGACAAGTTCTGACCTGGTATCTTTCCATTGTTGGTGGCTTATCCCAAGCGGAAGAAGGGACTCTTCTCTTTCAAAAAAGCCTGAGGCCAAGCCAGCTCCAAAGAAACTAGGGAAAGAAGCAATCACGAGGTTAAAAGTGAATAAATGAGAGACAAATTGCTGCCAGCAATATCCTTTATTAGCTTATGAAGTTATTAAGTAATAAGTTGAATAGCACATTGTTTAAAATAACATGTTGTAATATGAAATGAAGAATATTATTTAGATTTTAGTCTTATTCAGAAAATCTCCCAGCCATAACACAGAAGGAAGAGGCTCAGCCCTGCTTCAACAAGGGAGAAATGAAACACAGGGCATTTGTGGTGGCTGTGGTCCGTCCAAACTGGCTCAGCTTCGGATGGAGGATGCCACTGCTTGCATTTTGTACTACTTTGTTATCTCCCTAAGAGTTGCATTTACCAGCTGGGAGTTTCTGTGCCATTTGCTGTGCATGTGACATGCAGCAGAAGCAAGAATTAAAATCATCCTTTTGAGTACTTTTTGGTTCCACTCTGACTACCCAGTTCCTTAAGTGCTGTGCTTTGCCACGTGGTGAACCATAAAAGCACATGGACTATCCCATGACTGGATACAACAGAGCTTCTTAAAGGTGATCAGGCAGTCATCAACCAAGAAAGACGTGTGAGCAGCACTTCCCTTGAGAACAGTCACTTCCTGAGAAAGCTTTTTGCCTCTTTGTGTCCTGTAGGGTACCAAGAGCTTCCTAGGACAGTCTCAGGTCACCTTAAACTGCCAGCTCACTTCACCACACAGTCTCCTGGATTACTTCACCACTTTTCATCCTTCTGGCTGGAACAATGGTGCATATATACTGCACCAAGAAACCCTATCTAATTGGAGGTGGGAGGATGTAAAGGACCTCTGGGCCATGAGAAAGATAATAAATAGTGCATATGCCTCTTCTACCCCTTACAGTAATTCTGGCTGATGGATGAGGTAGCAAATCCTGCGTGGGTTGCATCTTATGGTTTTTTTTCTGAAGATAAGGCATTTCCGCAGCCTTGTGTGCCTGTCTGGCTTCCTGCAGCAAAGACTCTCAAAGGAACGAGGGCAGAATGTAATTGCTTGAAGACACAAGAAAGCCTCTCACAGCAGCAGATCAGTTCTTGATCCTCTGTAGGTGATACTACTCTGCTGTCCTAAGTTGGCCCATACAGATACATATAAAATCTTTAATATTATGATAAAGAGCTTTTGTTCCCTACTGTCAAAGGGACATTTGGATACCATCTCTTATGGAATGATACCTGGCTCTAAATTGGCTGCCGTCTAATTGGCATGACTAGGAAGTCTGGATTCTCATGAGGGAGAACTGTCTGAAGAGTAAGGATGCTTGGTGCCTTTGTTAGAGTGTCTGCCTTATGAAAAACATTGTTATAATACCAGCCTCCAGACATCACTGCAGGAAACCCTGTTGTGCCATGCCAGGCAATGCACAGTGAAATAACAGCAGGATGAATCCTAAGTTCATGAGGATGACAGAGAAATGGAAGCACAGGTAGCAATAAGACCATCACATGTAGTGCAGTAAATAGAGCCTGTGCATAGCAGTCATTTTGTCAGTGTGGATTGTGTGGTGGAAGCAGAGGAGGAACAACCTTGATGTTTACATAAAGCTCCCATGGTGTGAGAGGGAAAATGGGACAAAACACAAAGGGGGATTTGGAGTCACAGCAACTAAGATGTACACCACTAGCAGCATCAAGGCAGAAGCCAGGTTCCCAGTATCATCAGAAAGTGTGGGTGGATTGAAAAGGACTTGGGGATAAAGACACTGGAGTTTTTGAGCACCAAGATATTACAGACGGTGAAGGAAGGTAAAGAGGTGGTGGAAGAGGATGCATGTGGTGATGTGTCTGCAGCTGTACAGCCAGAGAGCTGTTCCTCAGCTCTGAGGAACACTGGACATCACCTTCAGTCGTGGCAGGTCATCCGTGTGCCGCAGCAGTGCTTTGGGAGCTGATGAAGTGTAGCACCTGGTTTTACCGAGAGGTCCTGCCCAAACTGTCCGCCACCTAAATGTGTAGATGGGCTCGAGAGCATGGCTGCAAGCAAAGGAAGGAATGTGATGGCAGATGCATTAGCAGACATCACATCATTTCAAATGTGTGGGTTTACTTATGAAGGTCCTAATGAAGTTTGTCCTAAGATACTGAGAGAAGATGGGCTAGCAGACCTTGACTTGCTAGTGGTTATCTTGCAGAGCTGGGGCAGTTAAGGGGCACTGACTGATGTGTACAGAAAACCATTCCAGGTAGAGTGGTATAGTCCTTCCATGTTAGCTGATGCTAACATCATTTCATCT
Source organism: Oriolus oriolus (assembly GCA_013400235.1). Lineage (NCBI taxonomy): Eukaryota > Metazoa > Chordata > Aves > Passeriformes > Corvidae > Oriolus > Oriolus oriolus. Next base: position 1,030,825 of record VXBT01005721.1, on the reverse strand, counting down.
CAAGTGCCAGTTCTGACTGTCATATTTGAAGAAGATTTGGACCAAAATAGGACAATTCCTACAGAAGAGGAAGAGAGGAAGAGAGTCTAGAGTGATCTAGAGAATATGATTAATCAGAAAAGTTAAAAAAATAGGGAAAACATGGTCTAAGTCTTCAAATGCATAACAGGCTGTTGCAAGGAGACTATGAGTAATCTGCTCGTGTCCATAGTGTGTAGGAGAAGTAGTTAAGGATTTAAATTAGAGCAAGGAAGATTTAACTTACCCAAATAAGCAAAAAAAAAAGTAGAAAAAAAGAGTTGTGCCATAGGATAGGTTGCCTAGGGAGATCTGAGACCTGTCCTGTTTTAGGAGAGTTAAATAGATACATATTTGTGAGGAAACAGTTTCTATGAAACTGATTTTTCAGCTGATCTTGCCTTGCAGTTGAAGGGTAGACTACATGACATATTGAGATCTCTCCTAGCCTTATTCTTTATCATCTTGTAAAATGAGATAAAAATGAAGAGAGGAGAGCCAGTGGAAAGCAAAAAAAAAACAAAAACAGTGATAGGAAAAAGATTATGGGAGGAACAGCTGTTGTCATGCAAAGATGGGGCTTAGGTGGGATGCAGAGAATTGGAGTAACATGCTGTGCAAGAGGGAGGGAAGCTCCTTCCGTGTTCAGGGCCCCTGTTTTATCTATGCTGCATTTGCACAGCTGGACTTCGGGCTTGTTTCTTCCAGAGTCTTCCTGCAAGATTGCATGAGGTGAACATGAAGGGAAATGCAGGCATCAGCTGGCAAAACATCTTGCTTTGGCATTAAAGCATGGGTTTTTCTCTCTTTTCATTTTTTAGCTGACATAGGCTTTACAATATTTTCTTGTTCAAATAACTACTCTCTCTCTGGTGAGGTATAGAAATGACTTGAGAAAATCCCTGAGCAAAGCAAGTTTGCAGGCTTTCATAACATGCCTGTGTTGGCAGACTCCAGCTCTTGGGAGAGCATCATCCCTTTCATCTCCCATGCCTTCATGAGGCATCTCAAATATGCCTTTAGAGACATTTGCCTGCTTTCCTGATCAGGGCCCTGTTCTGCTGAACTAGCCCGTGGTGCTCCACAAATGTGTCTGATGGCTCCATGGGGTGCTGTGGCTGGCTCTACATCAGCAGAGCAGCTGAGCCCCCAGGGACCCTAGGGTAGGAATCGTTTCTGGCTGGGTCTGCCTCCTCCCCGTTCCCTGAACAGGATGTTGACTGATCCAAACTTTTCCTAAGAGCAGGACCACACGTGATTTGGGGATGAGAAGCTTAACTTCTGCTCTGAAAGAGCCTTCTGTAAATGCTGATGCATCGGTGGCCAGAAGTGGCTGGGAAAGGTAAAATCAACCTTCTTGGGTCTAAGGTTGTTAGTCCTGTTCTTATTCCTCATTTAAACTACAGAAGAGCTCCACCATTAGTTGGGAAACTCAATTTTGTGTTAAGTGTGAGTCAAAAAATGGAGAACCAGGGGGATGAAGCCAATGGAGCTGCTGAGGCTCTTCTCTTGACCCAGTTCTGTTCAGTGAATAGACAGGATTTGCCTTCACAGAATATTTCAATACAGGGTATTTCTCTTTCCCATAACCCTGGGTTCTGCATGTCCTTGGGTAGCAGCTGTGAGGTCAGCAGGGTAGCACTTTTGACTTTCTTCTCCAGAAATTGTCTCCTTTTTTGTGTGTCGCTGAAGTCTCAGTTCTGGTAGAGCACAATGGAAGTTACTGGCCCCAGTGAAGAGCATGGTCAGCATCAGCAGGGATAAGTCAATGTAAACCTCACATCAAAAGACCAGGAAGTCACTCTGTGGTTTTAGCAGTACTGCTGTGTGCTCAGACACCACAGACTGCTGTGCACAGGCACCCATGGCACCTGCAGACTCCAGGGAGCTGGGGAGGGAGGCTGCTTCTAAAGGGATGGAAGGAAAGCAGGAACCAGACTAAGGCATGGGCCGCTGCTGCATGGACATCAGAAGAGCAGGAGCTGAGGGCAGCCACAGTGGGGGGAAGAGGTTGCCTTTGCAACACCACAGTGCCTCTATGCCCATCTTTGAATTGTTTGCTGCTTGTCTCTAAGATGCCATGGAAGAGAGAGCATAAGGGGCAGACCTTGGGAAATGGGTAGATTAGTGAAGTTTGATTCATGTTTCTGCATCTTCTCACATGAGGGCAGTGACACTGTGACTGCAGCTGAAGAAAGATGCAAAGTGTTTCTCACCGGTAGAATGATAACTCAAACCTGTGAGCACAGGAAAATTGCTCTCTGGAGACCAAACTAAACAGAATTCCTATTTATCCAGGCTGCTTTCATATCCTGGGACCAATCAGTATATTGAGAAAGTATGAGCTGATTACAACTCTTTTTCCTGTAACCATGTACATAAATAATCTGTCAACAGAGAAAAGCGTGCCTTCCCCCATGGCTGCCGGAGATTCTGGAAGAAATCCTGACACTCCTACAGAGCCAGCCTGGATTTCCATTGCAAGGCAAAAGCAGAAGGGCATGCATCAGGAGAAGGAACTTGACAGAGAAAAGCTTGTGGCTCCAGATAATAAGTCAAATACAGAGAAACAGAATAAAGGAAAGGAACAAACAGAGGTACTTGCAGTACAAATTTGTGATGCTTTTGTATCACCTCCTGTAGTATTCTTTGGCTCTACTGCTATGTTACCAATCATGCCATAATCATTATAGATACCTAATGAGTGTTACTATAAGTAACAAAGACACTGCTGTCATAAATGCGTTACAGATTCCAAGCTCTCTGATTATTCAGATATGTAATTTTGTATCTCCAAGAAATCCTGGAACTATATGAAGTGTGTAAAATTTCTTGGCGTACCCACCAGATCTAACATGTGTATTGCATGCTAAAATATCCAAAATGAGGTGCTAAATTGTAGTCTCCGATCCTTCTCAATGCAGAGGAAATATGTTCTCTCTAACTATCCTTCTAAGCACAGCCTTTCATTGAACCTCTTATACCTCCTGACTGATTTAACACTGAATGAACAGCTTGGTCCCAGAAGCTCCTAGGTAACAATTTTTAGAGCCTTGAGAAGTGAAATAGGATAAAAATAACTTTTTCACTTGCAGAGAGTGCCAAGATATAAATTCTGGTTCCCTGTATATGGATAATTCAGAAGCCCATGTGGTGCCATGGAATATGGGCTGACACTGCCTCTTCAGAGATCCCATGCAAAACAGGGTGATACCTGTAGCAAATGATCTTCCCAGATGACAAAGCTGTGCCAGCAGAAGTGCTTGGCATGAATCCAGAGCACTAACCTGCTGCCTGTTTTGCATCCTGCACAAATAAGAATCCTGATGCAGGAGCATGTGTGTCCTATACCAGTACAGCGCTCCCAGTGCAAATGGCCTACTTTCTTGCTTCAGGTGGTATTGCTAGAACCCCAGACAGGTGTATTATACCCTGGAATGAGAGAAGATTTCTAGATGATGAAAAATAGCAGTGGTTAGAATAACAAGAAATAATACCTAATAAGATGTTTAGGCAAACTTCTGAACTGCACTAAAATGCCCAACATAATCCCAAAATACAGTTTCTATATCAGAACAGGAAACTCCAGATTTTAGCTGGCAATGATCTCTGACAATCATGCCATGCATTTTATTTCCCTATAGCAGCTAACAGAGAAACATGCCAAGATGCTTCTGACTGCAGCATGTGAGGCTTGGTGCCACTGTATGACTCCCACTTTCTCTTTCTCCCACATGGCACCAGGCACTATCACTTCAGGGTAGTTTTGATACTGGCAAGAAAATCTATTGGAGGATGGGTTTGATTTCTTTTTTATGAAAAATCCATTTACCAACAATTGTCCAAAAATACAGTGCCCTAGCCCACAAAATTTGGGAGATGGAAGAAAAACATGAGAGAATGAGGCTGTTTCCAAATCCTATGTATGCTAGTAGAGATGTGCAAAGGACTTGGAATACATTTTGCAGTGAAGACTATAATTATCTACTCATACCATTATGAAGAAGAGACATGGAGAGATAGTTTTAATTTGTAAAATTGAGTATCATGGATGTTAACATGAAAACACCATAACTTTCTGAACAGGTATCAGCTGAAGGGAGAGGATTGGGACCAATGTCTGCTGAACTGTGGCAGGCACCCCATCCACTACCTTTGCTTGTGTTCTTCCAAACTGAACTCATACTCCCTGCATTACTTGGATTTTATTCCTCTCTGTGCCTAGGGGCCAGTGAAGCAACAGTGGAGCAAACCTTCACAGCTGGCACCTAAAACCACTTCTGAGGAGCAGAGGAAAGACACAAAGTCTGAAGCAAAGCCCCTGCTGAGAACCAATTCCCTGTCACATTATGTCCCTGGTAAGAAATAAAATGCTTAAAATGTAGGCTGTTATCTCACAACCTTGTCAGAGGAAATCCTGCTTGAATGTGCTGCAGAAGGAGTAGGGGCTAGATCCTAATCTCTTCCTCAGCCCCACATCAGCCAGGGCAAAAAGTTTTCTCAGCACTCACATTTCGGGTTTTATCTGGTGTTTTATTTATTTATGTTCTTTTGACTAGTTTGATTACAAACAAAAGAGTAACAAGGGATAGCCAAAAACTTGTGCTGAAGGAAATGTGAGCCAAGAACTCCAGGCCCTTTCACAGGACACCCAAATGCACTATCCCAGTGTAAAATGTAAGCAAAATTATTTTCAGTAGCATTCAATTTAAATGTGGCTTCCTCAGCAAGCTGGAATGATGTGATCATAAACTGTCTGACCATCCGTCCTCCCACAATGAGTTTGTTGTAAATCTCTTTGGTAAATTAAAATTTCAAAGAAGGGCAGAAGCCTTGAAGTAATAAAATTCCTGTGAGTTGGGGGCTCAGTAAAGGAGGAATTCACAAGTGAATACTTTAGCTAATGAAAAGACTCTCTCTTCTTTGGCCTGGGTGTTAACATAGGGCACAGCAAGGAATCCAGGTCATCCTGTTGAGTTTTGGTAAATTTAGGGATCAAAAGATATTAGTGATGAAAAATCTGTATTATTTAGAGCACAGTATGGTAATTTCCTCAATAACTTTTTGCAGAAGAAGCTTCCACGTGAAATGTAGAGATTTTCTACCACAGGGCAAGGTATTAATAAAGTATTTAATACAAGAGAGTGTTTAGCTGCACAGCAAGTAAGTGTAAAATGTCCATGTGTTTTATTCACAGTAGCTCCATCACCTGCACTGGTGGATAAGGAGGAAATAAGCCACTTGAAGAAAGCCAGAAATGCTGCTCCAGATCAGCCATCGTGGATGGAGCTGGCCAAAAAGAAATCTCAAGCTTGGAGTGATATGCCGCAGATTATAAAATAGAACGATGCAAACAAGTAGCATCTTTCATAATTAAGTCAACTACTTAACTGAACTCCTACAGACCAGCTAATCACAGTGAAGAATCTCTTGATACAGAAGGGTTTTATTATACAGCTGTGGAGAAAGTGTGCAATAGGTGCAGTCAAAAAGTTTACCTTCAATTTTGTAGCAATCAGAATTGCAATGGCGATGGATTACTTAAATTATGCTAAGGACATACTTACACTTTGGAAAATAAAACTTTTGCCTTACGTATTTTCTGCATTTTCTGCTTTTAATGATGTTTGCATCCAAAAAGGATCTTTGCTAAACTTTGCTGAACTTCTATTGTTGCTGGAAAATTCTATTTGTTATGGTTTTCTCTGTTTACATTTATAAATTGTGCACTAATATCCTGATTCTGTCGATGTGTTTCACTGGAATCACGTGACACACTTCCTACCAAAGCTGTTAGGCCCACGGAGGTATTCTTGAAGAGCTGCTAGTGAGTACTCCATTAAAATGTGTTGCTTCAGCTGCATGTTTGCCTAGCTGAGCCAGTGGTACAGTTTCTGGGGTTAGGCTGCATTTCAGGAGGAACAAATATGCACACTTATGTGTGACCATGAAAAAAAATTCCTCAGTTCTTCCTGTGAGCAACCTTGATTGCACAGTGTTTTCAAGCAGGCGAGCAGTAAGGAGACTGAAGTGCAGCTGGAAGCTCATCAATGCATTCACAGTTGCTTTCCTACCTGAATTCATCTGGCTGCAACTGGCTTTCCTTTATGTGAAACCTCATGCCCAGTTAGGAGGATGGTGTTAATAACAATGGTCAATATGAATTTAATTAAAAATTAAGAACTAAAAATCCTGGAGCTAAAGTTCAAACTGAAATGCTGGGGAAAACTGTGAATTTCATCATGGCATCAGCTTCACATATCACCCCCCACATAATCTTAATTCTCCTCATTAAAAACCAGTACCGTACAGATAGCACGTCTGTACTTGACTACCTTTATGTAACATCCTCATGCTCATTGGCCTGAGTCTCCCCCACCAGTTTGTGACTCCCACTCATGAAGACTCCTAGGCTCTTCACCTTCTCTTGTTTAACAAGATTGACAAGATAAATCATTTGCTGCTGATTGACTGAAACTACTCTGAACGTATTCTAAGATCTCCCTATGAGTTACAGAAGCAAAGGACAAACCCTGTGATGCCCCACTGCCAAGACAAGCGTTTTGCTTTGTGTATTCATGGGTGAAGCGCTGCAATCCCTAGGTTTATTTATGTTTATATTAGTGGTTTTGTTTTTCTTGTCAGGGTACATTCTCTTTGGAAATATGTGGGGAGACTTTCGGAAACACAGGATTTTCTAGCACCTGCATTTGCAATTTTGAAATCTTGTCTTCTCTACAGAGGTGGGAAGGAAAACCCGAGCCCTCTCAGTAATGACAACTGCATTTAGTAATGAATAAAGAAATAGAGAATTGGGCACGTGAATATCCGAGACACTGTTAAAGGTTTTCAGTCAAGTTGTCTTTCTTTGTTAAAAATAGGAGGAGGAAAATCTAGGTTTGTGTTTGTTGGAGCCTTAGGACAGAGCCAGTGAGCCTGCATCGCTGTTGGAATCAGCCTGCGTGGCTGCTGGGGGCCTGGAGGGGGCCGTGCACAGACCTGCTGCAGCCCATCACAGAGCTGTTGGTAGTCCTGACCCAAACAGGGTTCTGCCAGCTGTCGCAGGATTTTCTCCTTCCTGCAGATCTTCCAGTGTGAGATACCCTCTGAAATCAGAAGTGGCAAGACAGCTCTCTGTCAAACAGATCCACACCAGAAATAGTAACTTAATTACAGGACATGCAACCTTGGGCTCAATTGCCTGAAAGTTGGTTGTGCAAAAAACATTCACACTTCTCCCCCATGAGAAAACATGCACAATCCTTAATCTCAAGTAATATTTTTTTTCTTTTTTGGTATTCATATTCTAGGATCTGCACTAGAAATAGGTACATTTTCAGATACAATAAAACCCATCAACTCCCTCTCTTTCCAAAACATCCTTTCTGAAATAAGTAACTAATTAGCATAATGTGTAATGTTATGATATGCTATTACCTTTTGTAGCAGTCTTGAAAAAAACCCCAGTTTCTCTATTAAAGGAATATAACATATAAAAAGGACCAAATTTGTACCCTCTAATCATTGCCACCCAATGAAAAGGTTTTCAGGAAATGTAGTTAAAGGTACATTCTCTCTTCTTACAATTCCCTGCCTGTTTAAAACAATTAAAACGGTGTTGAATCATGACTGAATTCCTGGAGCACGATCTGTGCAGCTGTATGGGGAAGAGTACAAAATGCCTCGGACTACCTCCTGTTTTTGTAGACAGGTGCTCAGGAATAATGGAGATGAAAGGTGGAGGTATCGTGGCAAGACCTGCACCATCTCAAGGGGAACAAGCCCCGGGTCCAACCCCCTTGCAGACATGTCAAGGAGAGGAGGTGAAGGAGTGACCGGCTCTTCACTGGGCACAGGCCCCCTCCTTATGTGGCATTTGGGATCTGGATTTGGGAGCATGCTGAGGCAGGAAGCACCAGCTGCACATCAGCCACTGTTTTGCCATTGACTGTGACATGATCAGGTATTGCTGCCTTAGGGTTTCAGGTGGTTCCACTCATTTTTAGGGTCCCAGTGCCAAGTGGGTGACAATGACTGCTGTGTGTGGTGACAGCCAGTGTTGTGGATTCCTACGAGCCCATAAGCAACCTGCATCCAACCTTCAAGGGCAAGACTGCAGCCCTGAAGGCTGCTCAGGCCTACCTGAAACAAATTCAGGATCTTGACCAATTCTGCCATAATTATGGACCAATTCAAGGGTCTCAAAATATGCTTCAGAGAATCACCAATATGTGCTTCTTTTCACACAGTGCATAATTACACTGGAACTGATTGCCACAGGAGGTTGTAGACGCCAAAGGTTTAGTTGGCTCCAAAAAACAAACCCGTGGAAGAAAACAATCTCTTAAGTGCTGCTCAACACAAAAGCCAGGGCCTTGGTTTGGGAGCCTGTGAAAGTCTTTGGGAGGCATTATCAGTGGTGTTCTTCATATTCTCCGACCACTGCAATGGCCCTGGCCTTTGTGCAAGAGAAGCCACTTGGCTGCTTGAACCTCTGATATGACAGCCAGGGGAATTTTTATTTTCTCACAGTGTTGTTCTGTATTCAGATTTCTAAGACAAAGGGTCATGCAAGTAGGACTTGCTGTAGGTGTCCTGCAACAGGTAGGCAGAAAATAGTTTTAGAACTCATGTATTTTTCTTTGGTGAAATGGGTCATTTGTGGAAATAGAAAGATGCAAATAAAAATATAGTTCTCTCCTCTGTGTGAACAGTGAGTTATGTTTCACACTTGATGCCACCAGAAAAGCCTTTCAGATCTGATCAGCCTTCCTGAGGACATCATCACACTTTTCCAGCTGAGAGGCAATGTGACTAACTCGGGCTGATCCATTTTGCTCAGGCAGCTGCAATATATACTGTTGGAATATAACATCTAACAGGGAAATAAAATGTAAAAATTCACCTTTTGTTTATGACTCATGCACATAAACTAACAAGAGTTGGAATTACAGTCAAAGAACAACAACAAAATGGACTTGAAAAATAGAAGTTTCCTCTCCCAGAAGTGCTGCATGAGACATCTTTGGCTTTCTGTTTAATGAGCAAGGTGCCTTCCCAGCAGTGAAGGGCCTCATATAATGCGAATGAAATTGCCTATCAGGCATCTTTGAGCGCAAAACCCCTAAATTTGGTGATTCATGCAGTTTACTAGTTGGATTACCCTAATCAGCTACCTCCCAATGTTTAGTAGTTTTATGTAAAACAATTGCAACTAAATAATTTTAAATGGACAGTGAAGTGCAATTTTTAAGGCCAAAATATCCCCTTAGTCTTTACTTTGATATGGTGTTTTGCACTGTGCTGCCTTTGACAGTAAAAACTGTTGCATTTCTTTTTCAAGATGAAGAGGAACATAAAATCTTGTTGCCAGTGAAAATATCCAGCAGCAGCATAGCAAGCAGCTTGCTGTAATTTTGCAATGCTATTAATTCCTTCTTAGTCTCAAGGAGCACAATAAACTTGCCAAAATGTTTGCTTTGTATACATGATGAGCCCTCTGCTGTGAGTAACAAAGGTTTAATTACAGGATTTTGTGTTTGTGGTTAGAAGATAACTTTTGTACTGTTACAGTCAAGAAAAACTCCAGACCCCACTGTGAACGCTGGGCAGTGCTGTGTGTCTGTAAAAACCCCAGAGGGGTGTGTAACCCTGGGTGATCCTGCACAATGGGGCTGCATGGGATGAACTCCTGTAGGAGAAGATATTTCAGCTCCAATGGGGCTGTCCTAGGTTACAGTGTAAGATGTAACCAACAGTATGTATTCTGTTACCATCTTCACGAGCTGTTACAGCAGGTGGGGCAGTGTTCCTTATCTCCTACCACGACTCATCCCCGATAACTCCCTCCAGGGGCTATCGCTGTTAAGGGGCAATCAAGGACCCACCACATGACTCACAGAATTACATCAGCCCATTGTGAGATGCTCTGCCCATGGGGGAGGAGCCAAACATTCTCACCTGGATATAATCTGGGGTTTGGAACAGCACAAGCAGCCTTTGCCTACTGGACTCCCAGAGGATGAGAGCTACCACTGGATTGTCAGGTGAAGACCAGACCCTTCTACAGGATCATTGCTTCAACACAACCATTTCATCTGGACTGCTATCACCACCCTGACTAACAGGGTGTCAGGTTGTATCCTAGCTCTGTCAGTGTTCTTGTACTGTTGCATTTATTTTAATTTTCCTATTAAATTATAATTCTGACTAGCAATCTCCCACTGGTTTGTTTTCAAACTAGTACAGGGGCACAGGTCTCAGGCTCGCATACTCCCCATGTTTGCCGAGATGGCTTGACAAGTGACAGAAACCACTGAGTTTTTATAGCATGGCATCTTTTATTGCCTGACTTCACAAAACAAAAACCATGTATAGATTTTTTTTAATGGATTATTACTCCCAGGTAATTCACTTTGAAGCTGAGGACTGATGTGACATGTATTCACAGAGCATTCTGATCTTCCTTTGCAGTATCTTTTGCAGCACCTTTGCTGCAGAGTCTAACTCTCCATGTACACTGGCTGTATTCCCAGAAGAAAACCACTCTAGCTCACTTAAGTCAGCTCAAATGGAGATCATTCTGGACTATTTCCCTCTCCAGGATCCCAAATCTCTCTCTTAAGAATTGTTAGGAATGCAGCTGAGAGCATATAAGATATTACTGAAGCAAAGTGATTGAGGACAATTTTCCTTCCTTCCTTCCGTCTCATACACCATCACATTGACTACTTGCATTGTTAATTTATTTTTGCTTTGTTCATTTACCTATGCAAATAAGTATGAAATGGTGTATTTTGCAGGTTCATAATTCCACTGAAGCCTATTCAAGGTTGCTGAGCCAAGTACTGTGGTATCCTAACTCATTGTAACAAGTAGTCCCCATTTTTTCCTAAATATGGCTTGATTTCTCAAGTTTAGAATTGACACATAAATTATTACCCTGCCTTTGAGAGTCAGCTCTTCCTGAGAAACCTCTAATTAAAAAAAGGAAAAAGAAAGAATTCTCTGTTCACTGTCTACTGAAAAATGACACTTTGCACCAATGGGTCCTGCAACAATTAACAGCACGTGTTTTTTACACTGTCACTTGTCACCCATGCTGGCAGCTCTGGGACAACAAGGCAAACAGGCCCTCCATGCTGCTCTTGGGTCAAGCAGTGGAAAACCATGGCTGCATCAGAGCTGGTGAGGAGGCAGAGGAATCTGGCAAAACCCTCCTACTGCCCACCACAATCTGTGCTGCCCTTCCCAGCCAGCAGCTGGTACCAGACCATGCTGAGGTGAAGCTGGCATTATTTACACATCTCTGGGGTCCAGCTCCAGTCACGGGGCTGTTTGCACAGGTGGCAGTCCAAGGTGCTGTGAAGATTTCAACACTATCAGAAATGGGCAGTTGCTGAACTGCAGAGCCAAGTTTGTCCCAAAGTCAGGGTGTGGTAATTGTGTCTCCCAAAGAAATCCTATTTCCATTTTATTTTTATTCCTCCTGCCCCAAATTTAACAAGACTACCAGTAAATCCCTCCAAGTTGTTGCCTACATTGAAGAACCAAGGAGAACTATCTGGAAAAAGCAAAGGAAACAACCAGAGTTATGACAAAAGAATTCAGTTAATAACCCTTCAGGAAAATAAAAGCCACCTTTCTCAGCAGAAATAACAGAGACTCCTATTTAATAAGCTGTTGGCTCATCCTCTCGGCACTCAGCACCAGACATAATTTTGATGGGCAGGCTGCCTGCAGACAAGGCAGCAGAATAAGGTCCTGAGCCTGTCCAGGCAAAACAGACATCATCTTCCCCATCTAGCCACTCCTTGAAACAAGACTTGCCTTCTTTTAACTCCTTTGCCTCTTCCTGCAGCACTCACCTCAAATACACAGAAAAGATTGCTTTTTGCTTAATGAAGTCTGTACCTTGGTTTATGCCTTTATGGTGAACCACAACAATGAGAGTCCCAAGTAAGACAAGTCATGGCACCAGTCACTCCCTGGCCCCCAACCTTGTGGCACTGCAAAGCTCCTTCAGTAAATCCAGCTCCAGCGCTCACAGGATGTGCTCCAGCAGCTGATGTGCTGCCTGTGCTTTTGTGCAGCACGGCAATGTGGTGGGCACAGCCTGGCTACGGCGCTGCTACAATCTTGGAAGGAAGAAAAGCAATAAAGTAAAGAAGTTTGAGCTAGAGATAACGGAGGGAACCTTTCCACCTCAGCTGGGAATTCTGACTGCTCAGTTTCCTTGCTGCTTCCTCCTCTGTGATTTTCTGTTTGTTTTCCATGTGTGCTGAAGCAGCCCAGGGTGAGCTGTCTGCCACCCAAGGGTGCCTGTGTTTCTGCATCATCAGATCCACCTACTGAGCTTGGTCCACCAGTGGAGTGCAAGGCATGGGGCAGCGGGTTGTGAGGCACTTTTGATGGTGGATAGTGCTGTTGGCTACTCACCAGAGAGCCTTTGAATTGCCTTTTCACACCCCAACTTCCCTGATTAATGTGGGAATGAATATACTTTATCTTACCTTGTGGTCATGGGCAAGAGACTGGGGAGGCAGATTTTGATTTGTGACCGACTTCCCGAAAGCAGGATGGGAAGAAGGGTTTTGCTTTGGCTTGGGAAAAACACAGCATTTGCTGTCAGGTCCTGTTTATGTGGGCCCAGGTTTTCATGCGGGGAAAGCAGAGGGTGGTTGTTTCAGCAGGTAGACTTGTGCTGGTTTCCCCAATTGCTTTATCCTTGTGCACAAGCACCTCCCCAAATTCACCTACCAAAGTAAGTCATCCCCTCACCATGTCCTGGGTGACAGGAGCCCTGGCGCCATGCCACAAAACAGTAATGCTCAGACTGAGCCCTGGAAGTTACACCAAGGGTATTGGAGGAGAAGAGGTGGTTTCCTTGGCTGTTTTTATGTAATTGATGGACAAAATGGGAGCCTTTTAACTATATGCATCTCAGAAATTGGCTTTAGTAATGTAGAGTTCTTGTTAGCAAGTAACAGATGAGTTTCAGAGCGGGCAGAAGGACACAAGCTTTGTTTCTTGCATAACGTTACTGAAATACAATTGAAGTATAAAGTCAAATTTAAAAGAGAGGATAAAAGCCTCAATCTTGCCCAAATAAAATAAAATAATCTTTTAATTTTATGCCTCTCTTATATGCAAGCTCATTGTTTCAAATTATTAAAATATTTGATTTTAGGGGTGAATGCTTGTTCCCAGGACATAAGACATACTTCTTTCTAATTTAGTGGGCAATTGTTCCTTTAACTGAGAAACAATTTCTGGTCCTGAATTCTGCCTTCCTTTCAAACAGCTTGTTACAATTTGGAGCTTTTACACTTGGGCAAAAGAAACTATTTTGATCAAATTTGAGTCCAGTAGGTGACGGCCAGGGTCTGTCTCTTCCTCTGCAGCCTGCAAATTTGACTTGCTTGAAAGAACCTCTGGGTCTTGCCTGGTGCTGGGATATCCCAACGCATTTGTCAACTTCAGCCCCTTCTCTGACCATTCATTTTAGGGGAATTTTTGTATTTACACACCAAAATGACTGAGATCAAAACTGGTCCCTCTTCCCTATCAGCAAGCAATAGTGCAGAGATGCTGCAAAAGGAGCCCCTTTCTTATGCCATCAAGGCAGATGTTTTTATTATGTGCCTCTGGCTACTTTACTAGACCCTGTTTTGCTTTTTTCCAGCCTGTTAGGCAGCTGCCTAGAGGAACCCTATGAAGAACCACCCCATCCCAGGTCCCACTGGGGTGGGACAAATGTGGGCCTGTCACCTGGTGCATGGGCCCAGGTGCCTTCCAATGGGCAGCATGTTGGAGCAGGAGCCTGCAGACGCCTTTCCCAGGCTGCAGTACCATGTGTTGGCCTCCAGCTGACCTCAAATTTTACCTTTCGTAGACAAAAGGCTCACTTCAGCTGGCTCAATACAATTGAACCAGTCTTCTCAAAATGTTATATATTGATTAAAGAGTGAATTAAGCCATTGAATTCAGGCTCCCTGAGCCCTCCAAGTTATAGCTGCTGAACTGTTACCCTTTTAATTGTCTTCTGCTTGGTTGCACGGAGGAGTTCATGCTGGTGTTTGCCATGCTTGGGGACCTACTTTGGAACGGCATATTTTGATTACTGTAGATGCAGCTACTTGCTTTTTTCTGACTAATACATTTCATGAATCTTCCCTGCTGCTAATAAACATAGTGGTGTTTAATTATTGAGACATTTCACAAAAATGCTTGTGAGAGGAAGACAAATTTTATGTTCTGACTAAATAATTAAACATTATGCAAATATTTGCAACCCCAGCATTCTGGTTATGCAAAACAATATTTGGATGATGGCCTTGTTTGCACACTGAGTTAGTATTGTTGGGCTGTAATTAGGAGCAGATACAGTATTAAAAACATAAACAGGTTCTAATGAAACAGGATGGGCACAATGGTAAGACTGAGAGCCAGGCTGCAGCCACGCTCTGCAAGAAGAAAGTCAGATGTGTTTCCCCCATGGACCACATACCATCTCAGCTGTGCTGCCTGGGAAGCAAGGCCAGCGCCGGGCTCACACCCTTGCACTTGGCAACCTCACCTAAATGCAGAGGGAAAAGGAGACACAGCCTGCAGCATGGGAGAGACGGGGAGGAAAGCCACTGCTTTCCAGACAAGTCCACTTCACCTGTGCCCAACATGAAGCTCTCTGTTTTGTCCTTGCATTTCTCCCGCTTCAGCTCTGGCAGTCAAAGGCAACACCCAGTCCTTGATGGTTTTAAAGTTTAATTATCCATTAATAGGAGTCATCCTTGGAAACATGTTGCTACACATGTGCCCTAACTCTGTTGCCTGTAATCCCTTTAAAAACCAAAGGACTTTGCACGTGTCAGTCTTGTCATTTGCTACAGCTCTATTTCTCTCAGGAAAGGGATAACAGCAGTATTATGCATGACATGCAATATGCCAGTGATACAGCTGTTGCAGTTATCAAACTCGTCATCACCAACACGGTACCAGCCTCAGAAAGGGTTTATTAATTGCTCAGTGTGCTCCATCTGCCAGTGGTACTCAACAGCTTTGATTGAAGTCTGCTCCTGACCCCTGTCCCATTCACTCTCATTACCTGCCCATTTGGTGGGTGGAATTAGCATTTGCCCACGTGGCTGCATAGCACGTGGGAGCACACTAGGAGCTGTCATTACGGAAAGTACTTTTTGGGAATAAAATACAATATCAATACATTGTTCTTAAACTGCTGGTTTCCCTTTGTGTGCCAGGAGAGTAATCTGCACGCAATTGAGAGGAGGCTGAACACCTACTTTGCAAGTGGAGACGGGAATCTAAAGCTCCTTTTAAATCAGTGAAGAAAGGGAATACACTGCTTCATTAAAAAATGTATATCCTCAGTGTCCTTCCTGGGGGAGGGAGCTGCCTGATAGTCCCAAAGCTCTTATGTTATTACTATAATTTTTGCTGGCCTGTTGGAGCTGCAGCAGTGCCTAGCTTGTTGCTACTTACACGGTATTACAGCTATATGGTTAGGGCTCCTGTCTGACTGAGGTTCACTCCTCCTTTTCCTAAAGTCACGGTCTAAAAAGCCCTAAGACCTGGGAAATGGCACTCATTATTTCTAAATGACACGAAGGATGTTCCTGTGCTATATATGTTTTCCTTGCCACCTACCATCCTCCACTACTGCTTGGGTAACTACAGGTTTGCTTTATGGGGAGGAGATGGGATTCTAAATTGGCAGAAAGATAACACTCAAATGAAAGAAACATCACTAAAGCCTTTAAGGCCAGTAAGAATGACTTAATACAGCCTGGATCCCTGCTGTGATAGGGCAAAGCATGAGATCTTTTCATTACAGCAGAGCAACAGCTCTTCTAGTTTAAATGGAGAGTGGCTTTGATAATTATTTTCAGTGCTGCAGTTCACAGGCTCACAGTGATTATCTTGACACTTGATGTGTCTTGGAGGCACAGAAGTTAATGTTAATAATATGTACTATAGGTTGAGCTAAGGGGTCTAAAAGTATAAATTCTCTTACTCCTTCTCCCCCTACCCCAAATCGCCTGCTGACAGAATCACTCAGGCATAAATGCTCAGGTTCAAGCAACAGAGCTTATCCTCTCCAGGTGGGATTTGAGTCTGCTGGTCCATGGCCATGCTGTGGTGTGGAATGACTTGCTCGGTGAATACACTGTTCAGGGTGAAATTTAGAGCAGGCAGCTTGATGGGGAGACCAAAAACCCCTTACTAACAACTAGGGATGAACTGGATTTGAACTTTTTACCCATATCCGGTGGGATGAGGCTGGACATGATTAGAAGAGTGCAAGCTTCAGGGTCATGCTTTGTCAAGGTGCTCATGAGTCTGTCTCTTCTTCCACTCATATCAGTTTTGATGGGATCAACCTCTTCACAATACTGGCACAGCATTATGAAAGCAAAGCAGCTGGGGAAAACAGGAGAGTGGCACAGGATCAGAGCAGCAGGTGTGGTAAGGAAGGCACAAGAGGAAAGGTTCTGCTGCTTGGCCCCTTGAGGTGATACTGACTCAGGTGCTGGTGGGCCACAGGTGATAACTGTGGTTAGCACAAATCTTCACCCCACCATCATCTCCACCTTCAGGTTCCCCTGGGGTGGAGTTTGGGCTGGGAATTAGGTCACTAGGCATGAATGCACATAGTCATACAGCTAGAGTCATTCATGGACACACAGCCTGCTCTGTCCTTGAAAACATTCCATTATTAACTTGTTGCTACCTACCTCCCAGTTATCTTTTGCTGTGAGAAGGAATTTTCATTCCCTGCCCCATGCTGTCTCTAGTGGCAGAAAATGCTCATCCTAAGTGCTCCCTCTCTATAAAGAAAGAGGTCACGTCAGCATGAGGAAGCACAGGAAGCTTTCCCTTGCTCCTCCAACTGTAGAGCTCTTGTCATAACGAGGCTTTTCACAGGCTATTGACCTCCATCAGAAACAGAACATAAAGTGAAGGGATGTGGCAGCAAATGCTTTATTCCAGTTTGGTCTGCAAGAGATGTCCAGATCTGCCGTTCAGTCAGCAGTGGAAGGAAAAGACATCCACTCTCCAGACACCTCCAGGGTGACAGGGCAAGAGTAGGAGGGAGCTACTTGGCCCAGAATTAGATTTTAGCCAGTAACTTGGTGCCTGGTTTTGACTCCAATATTTGGTTCTAACAAAGCGGATTGAACTGTATCCTGAATAACCCCACCTTCCCGTGGGAAGAAGGATCAGTGATGAAGAGGCAGGCTGGGTTAGACAAGAAGAGAGGTGATAAAGAAAAGTGATGCAAAGACTAATGTGCAGCCAGCTCACTCTTTTGACAGGGGAGCCTGTGCCAGAAGTCTGGAGCATAAAGTTTTAGTTTGTGTCCCTTGGCAGTCAGTTGTTTAGATTGGCATTGTTTTTGCAAATTTTAGATCAGGCTTTACAAATCTTCACATCTTTGGAAAATATGCTAGAGCCTTAACTGGGCATTATCCAAGTAGGTATTTGGGCATTTGCAGTGAGTGGAGCTAGAAAATCTTAATCGTTCGTAACAATTCTGCACAAAATAATTACGAGTTATGCAGGAGACACAGACTCTCTTTCAAAGCTCATTTATCAGTGAAACGATGTTCTACATTTTGACAGACCCTTCTAAAATATCTTATTTTTGCCTGTGCAAGTTGCCTTGGATTCTTTTGCTGTGCTGTCTGGACCCATATTCAGTTTATCTAGGAAAGAGTGAAACAAACCTTTAAAAGAAGAAGAGCTTCAGAAAACCAGACTTGCTGAGGACCTAATTCAGACTTCCCTTTAACTGCAGCTTCCCAGCTGTCAGTGGATCATCCACCAGGTTACCCTGAGGTAAGTTAAAGGAGACACCTTCATAGTGTGTTTTGCTTACAATGGAGATGTTCAGTGTGTGAAGTCTATCAAAATTTCCCTGAAAATTTTTCCTTTAATTGTAGGAGAGCAGTACCATGAAGCAGGCAACTGGAAAACGAGTTGGCAATCAAAATCCTTAATTCTTAATGTGATTTCCTTTCACTTGGACTATCTCTTCAATATAAGTTTATCTGACTGCTCTTTACCTAGACACTGGACCTCAGCTACCATCAGCAATATTGGCACAATATGAACTTCACAGTTTCCAGGTTCATGTTTATGTAAGAGTACAAACGTGTTTAAAAGCCTCTGCCTTCAGAAGGAGATGAATAAATGTAAATGTTCATCACCTTTGAGCATATGGCAGAGGCATTTGTGGCTCAGGCAGAATCTCCACAGAGAGGGAAATGACAGTGATGTGGGGGTGAGGGTAAAGGCACACAGACTCAATGATCCTAGAGGTCGTTTTCAACCTAAATGATTCTATGATTCTGTAAGTTTTGAGACCAAGCTCTGTTCCTACCTTCCTAAAAGACTTCTCAGACAGATTATTTGGTCTCTCACACCTCAGTTTTTATCTTGTTGAAGTGGAACAACAATTTACCTATTGGAAAGGATCACACCTGACTTCTGAGTGAAACAGCTCTGTGTGGTGATGCGGCATCACAACACAGATTATTTCATAATGTTGCCACAGAAAAGACAGAATAAAGATTACCTAAATGTGGCATTTTATGGTTACTAAAAATTTGTATATACAATGGTATTTCAATATGATTTTCTGCATGTCTTTACTTGTTGAGTATTAGCACTACAACAGGTGCTACACAAGCCATAAACTCTACAGCAGCTTTGTGTATAAGATCAGCTTACAATACTAAAACCCAAAAACTGTATTTTTCAAACTAGCTCAGCAACTGAGGCATTTATTTGTTTCAGTTTACATCTACAAAACTGGAATGAATCGGACTTTGCATGAGCATGAAATCTGTCTGTGAGATGGGAAAACCTTCTGTATTGTCATGCATACACCATTTAACCTAGTCATAGGAAAGGGTTGGGAAACCTTCCCTTCCCCTTCCCGTTCCCCTTCCCGTTCCCCTTTCCTTTCCCCTTCCCCTTCCCCTTCCCCTTCCCCTTCCCTTCCCCCTGCCCTCCTGCTGCCCTGCCATGGTGCCAGCTGAGGGCCTCAAATCCTCCGTGTGCTGTGCCACGATGTGAAGCCCAGCTGCTTAGCACAGCGGGTTTGAGAAGGTTGTTGAAGGGCAGTTGGCTTTTCCTTCTCCCATCCATGTACTGTAGGGATGGCACATGGCCTTAAGCAGGAGCCAGCCTGGGGCCCAGACCAGTTGCAGGGGCAGTGGGCAACCGTGGCCAGTCCTTCTGGGATACACACTGGGTGTATTTGTGCTCCTCTTCGTTCATTGTTGATAGGCGAGTGTAGAAAAGGCCCACCAGAAATACAGCTTCTCTGAGCAAGGTGCTCAGCTAACATAAAGCAAAAAAGATTTGGTCATGAAAGGTTTACAGCTGAAAAAAGATAAACTGAGGTGAAATGGAGGTAGAAGCACCTAGAGGAATTTGCCCTGTTAAAAACAGGGCTAAGTGGCAGGCTGGGAATAAATCCTGTCTCTAAGAGAGGGCTTGATTTTTGGTTGGGAGATGCAGACAATTTTCAGATGGCCGTTTTTCAGCCAAACAACCATTAAGATTTTTGCTGCCACTGCCAAGCACCTCTACCTTTTTTGCATCTTTCCCACTGTCTGGGAAAGCCAGAACATGAGCACAGTGAAATGCAAGAACAACAACAGTGTTGTGATTCTGAAGGAGTCACGGAAATGCTTGGATAAAACAAGCTCCAGATCTGGTGAATGGCAACAACCACACAGCTGTGTAGAGGTTGGCTGTCCAGGTGTGCAGCCACTGCAGCATATGTGAAATTATGGCAGGCCTGGAGTATCTTTTATCACTTTGTTTTTACTCCGATAGTTAGGTAATACCTTAGCAAAAATCTACCCTCTGTTGAAATATGATTATTCATTTCTCTCTTGCGTTGTTTTATTTCCTGCTGGTATAGAACAGTAAGCTCCTTGGTAAATTTTTTTTCCAGCAACCAAAGCTGGAACACTAGGCATTTAAACTTCCTGTATTTTTAAAATTTTATTTTCTCCCCTCAGGTCTCCCCCTTTAAGGTTGCTATAGTGTATGTACCTCACACTTGTATTTAAATACAATTTTGGGAGTTTGGGATTGCTTAATCAACTCCCATCTCAGATGGATACTCTTGTTGAACAGCAGTGACTGTAGGATGAAAGAATAACTCAGCAGGAAGAACAAATTCAGAAATTTGCTGGCATTAAATATTGTTCAGACCTAAATGGGGGCTGCCACCCTCACCAGAAGTAAGGGATGTTTTAGTGTGCCTGTCCCAACTCCTTTCCACTGGCAGCTCCAGCATTTCCTTCACTGTGCACTTTGTCCATGCACCAAGCAGTGCAATATGCCAAGAGGCATTTGATTATTGCTGTAGTAGGTCAGATGAGGGCAATGCTGATTTTTTTCCCCATTTTGAACTTTCCCTTCTTACTCAGGAAACTAACTAGAGGGGAAGATGTCAGAGGAACAACTACATTACACATACTCTCTTGTTTGGGGAAGTTAATAGTTAATGGGATACTGTCAAGCTCCAGTCAGTAAACCTTCCTAATGCAAACGTTCAGTCAGTGAAAGAACAAAAAGTAGGAAGGCTCAGACAGTCCTTGTGAAATAACTGTCATTATACTCATCTTGTAACAGAGTCTTTTCTTCAGCAGACTAAGCTCTCCTGACAAAAGGACTTTTATGTGAAAATGTCTCTGCCAGTTTTTTTTCCAGCACAGAAATGCAAAAATTCATATCCCTAAGCAGCGCTAATCTATTAGATGCAAACAATGGTGCCTTTAATGTTTTTAGCTCGTTGGGATCTCTACAGAAAATTCTGCCATAGATGTGTCTGTGTGCATGAGGATGTGCATGATCTAATTTTTGTTTGAAAGTTATTGTGCTAAATTTATTTTTCAATAAAAAATCCACCTCATTCCACTTCTTTGTAAAAGGGAGGATTGAAGCACACATTTACATAATAAATTCTCAACACTCAATGAGGAAAATCACAGAACAGCCTGGGTGTCAAGACCTTGCAAACTTCTCCTGAGCTTCTTTATTGCGATCTGCCTGAATTGCCACCAGACCCTCTTTGAAATCTTTGAGAAAGACAGAAAAATCACCGAGGGCTACTGTGCAGGTACCCGAATGTGTAAAAATACTGTAATGTGTTGAAGCACTGGTAAGAAAAAATGAAAGCATATGGAAACTTGTTAAATGTCACTCTTAAGACAGAATAACTTGAAAGATTTTTCCACAGTTTCTAAAGTTCTAGTGGGGAACTATCCCACGATATCTAGCTTAAGAGCCTTAACGGAGAATAAAACTCCACAGGTTGCCCAGAGAAGTTGTGGATGCCCCAACCCTGGCAGAGTGCAAGACCAGGTTGGATGGGTCTTTGAACAACATGGTCTAGTGATGGGTATCCCTGCCCATGGCAAGGGGCATTGGATGTGGACTACCTTTAAAGTCCCTCCCAATCCAAACCATTCTATGATTCTATAATTCTATGGAGATTAAAAATGTGTACTATGGATTTTGAAGTAGGGGGAAGATAAGCTGAGAAGGGGAAGAAGTCAAGACCATGAAAAGGATTGAACATCGCCAACCTGTTAGCACTACGTATCAAGAGCAGAGCTCTTGTGAGATAGATAGGGTCCTACCCTAAGCTAAGGGTGCCACCTGATTTGAATGGGAGTTTTCAGACCCTAAAAGATGCATGGAATTCCTGCAACACATGGAAAGAACCACTGAAGATAGGGGATTACTTACAGAACAACAACATCATGACCCTAAACTGTGAACCCATAGAGTAAAGCTGCCACTGACTTTCTCTCAGTGATTGCGCAGTGCAGGAACCTCTGGAGGAAACCGAGTTCATTTTCATACCCACACGGCTGTACCTGTGTAACCACCTCGTGGGCGGCCCACACGCCACTGCACGAGAACACCCTGCCCACAGCGGGACAAAGCACAGAGGGTTCCTTGTACTGGCGTGAAGCAACAAGCTGCTCTTTAATTCCAATAGCTCTCAATCCAAGCTCCGGGAGGTGTTTATTAGCAGGGTATGAACTCAAACGGTGAAATGCATGACTGTGACTTCTTGTAAGTGAAGAGCAAGCAGGTCACACGGGGCACCGATACATGTGGCTTGTGTGGCGTTTACAGGGAGATGGAGAAACACCCACGTAGCAGGCCAGCGGCTCAGCCTGACCAAAGTTCAAGGTGCACCTCCCGCAGCTGATCAGGAAGCAACGAGCACCCATGCACTGGCGCAGCTAAGCCTCTCCCGAGGCTCTCCCGAAACCACAAACCCCCAAAAGCGGCTCCAAAAAAGGGAACACGCTGCCGAAAGCACCACTCAACCACACCAC